>RWGY01000026.1:5436125-5522919 GCA_007726485.1 Eragrostis curvula
AAATTTGGAACCCTAGAGTTTACTCGGTCAGTTCACTCGGCCAACTAGTCGGAAAACATATAAGAACAGTTCAGTTTTCTTCAAGGACAATCACTCGGATTTTGGGTTTTTCAGTTGACTTAAACATGACTCGGTCATATCAGAAAATGAGTCTCTTTATTTCACTGAAAACAGAATGCAGTACAATGCAAATACGATGCTTCACTAAAAAGTGAAGATGCAGATAAACAATACTGAATAAAAACAGTATGCATTACAGGAGACTCCAGTGAGCATCATTGCTCTAACCTATTACAGAAAATCTACATCTACCCACCACGACGGCTGCGGGTCCTGTGAGCAACACAGGACGGCTTCGCGAGAAGATCCTTGCGCCCTGGCAGGTACCTCCTGCGTGGTTCGCCTTCGTCTTCTTCCTCGGAGGAGATGACGATGAACTCCGGCAGAGCTGGAGCTTCCGCTGGAGGATGAACCCCCGCGAGCAGCGGTTCGTTGAACACTTCAACGATCTCCAGGGGAACAGGAGCAGGTGCTGGGACTACAGATGGCGCTGGGGCTGGAACTGCTGAAGGCGCTGGTGGCGGCGGCAAGTTGCCCGGAGCCGATGGCGATGCAGCGGAGGGAACCCTACGCCTGGAATCCTTACGGCTAGCCATGGTTTGATACCGAAGGAATGAGGAAATGGCCAACACCAACGCTCGGTTTTAAAGGCCTAGATGGAGAATCTGAAAGGACGAAAATGATCTGACGTTTCTGCTTCAGGATCTGAAAAGCGCCTGTCCAGATTCCTGCATCAGCGACAAACTTGTCACAGTAAACTTGTGACTCGGTGGATAAGGATGAATGACTCGGATAAAATTTAAATATGCATTATTAGAGTATGCACTTAATCTCTCGGATTATTTGTCTAACACTCAGCTACTTTTTTGTTTAGCAATACAGTTTCCAGTTAGTGTGTTTCTAGTCTTTCTTGAGTCTGTACATAATCATTCTGATTATCCACAGACTCGGGGGCTAGTCCACGTGGACTCACTTGCGTGAGCTTCACAAAAAATCAAAGTCAACTGTATCATTAGTCATTACTCGGGTTTATGTCTCTTTTGAGTCTGCACATAATCATTCTGATTATCCACAGACTCGGGGGCTAGTCCACGTGGACTCACTTGCGTGAGTTCCACTATTCTTTCGGCAGACTTGTCAGGCACACGGGTTGTCTTATATCCTTGACAATTTAAGTCGGATAATACCTAGAATTTATCGTCTTCTGCATCTCAATTGTTTTCGTTGAGAGACAGCTTGGGGGCTACGGGTTGTAATCATCCCTGGCTGCTTACCTGGATGGACCTAGACACCAGCTCGGAATGAGAAGTTCTTGGCTGAGACTCATTGTGACTTCCTGTTCTAATTGCCTTGTGCGCAGTAAAACATGAGTTCCTTATATAATGGATGCTACTTTTTTCAACACATCAGTATGATGCACTGATCGTACATTCATTCACTTGGATCAAGATCTTATTTCTTGGTTCAGCTTACTTTGAGTTACTATACAATTCTATGAATTACACAGTAACTCGGGGGCTACATCAGTATGATGCACTGATCGTGCATTCATAATTTTCAAATTTGTAGACATGCCTTCTTCAAGGCCTAGGCCGACTCAGTCAGTTGGATACTATTTACATAGTATGCTTTCAGCCCTAGCCGACAGATTCGGATGTTGAATTTATTTTCACTCGGATCAAGATCTTATTTCTTGGTTCAGCTCACTTTGAGTTACTATACAATTCTACGAATTACACAGTAACTCGGGGGCTACATCAGTATGATGCACTGATCGTGCATTCATAATTTTTCAGCCTAGGCCGACTCAGTCAGTTGGGTACTATTTACATAGTATGCTTTCAGCCCTAGCCGACAAACTCGGATGCTGACTTTATTCAAATCTCCTCTATGGACTTAATCAGCTCTGAAAGCTGAGTGCTGTTCTATACACGGCATTTACATACAAACTTGCTTCAACAAGCATTTATTCAATTTTTCTGATATCATTCAGAGTTGGGTACCAACTGACAGCATGCCTAATTCAAGGCCCTGTTGGCCTTGGTCCACTCGAGGTCAAGTACCTCAAACTTGATTCAGGTCAAGTCCTTTTTAATTTCTCAATATCACTTGACATCAATTCCTACATGGAGAGAAGATTAGTCAGAAGCAATTCACTGGATCATTCAAAAAAGCACTTGGGGGCTACTGTCGTTACCATGACCCCCGGGTACCCTCAAGACCAAAGGGCCGAGTAACCTGACAAGGGTAGTCGGACCAGCCCAGAAGAAACCGAGTAGCCCACAATACAAGATGGAAGGTTCTACTACTCGGATAGACATAAGAAATGCTTCTTGCCTTGTACTCTAAGTATTTCTATGATGTAACCGACTAAGACTCTTTCCATGTAACCCTGTACCCCCGACTATATAAGGCGGGCAGGGATCTCCTCTCAAACATATCCAATCAATACCACGACATACAGGACGTAGAGTTTTTATCCTCCGGGAGGCCCGAACCTGTCTAAACTCCTTGTCTCGTGTTTATCATCGTATTCTTGGTCCCTTCGCCCCCATAAAAAATCTATCGAAGTCCTATAACCTCGACAGGAGGGTGTAGAAAACCCCGCGACGGGGTGGCCGTGGCCGGCGTGCTGCCGCAAGAAGCTGGCGCGCACGAAGTGGTGGTCCGTTGTGAGGGCGTGCCACCGCCTGCAGACGAGCCGCGCGCGGGCGATCTGCTTGGGAGGCAGAAGGACGAGGATGCTGGCGACGAGGTCGTCGTGGAGGCGGGAGAACGGGTCCCTTCCTGGCATCTCCACGAATCGAGCAGCTGCAAGAACACGGGAACGGGGATGAGATGAGGAAGGCGACAGGCGCAAATCGATTGAGATCTGGGGGAGGGGAGCTTGCCAGCTAGAGACGAGAATCCCGGCGCCGGCCACCGCTTGTCAAACTCCGTCCCAAGCTCCGTCGCCACCGCCGGCCGCCGCTACCAATCGAACAGCAACATTTCAGTTTCAGGAAGTTCGGGGGAGAGAAGACACTGTAGACGGAAGTCAGTCAAGGAACTCGCCGACGGAGAAGGTTTGAGTGGGCCGGACCGCCGCTGCATAAATTTCGGCCATGAACTAGGCCCACGCCAGAGGCATTTCGAGTGGGCCGCTCCGACAAAACCCATTCTCCCGGCGGATTCGTGGCAAGTGCTCTCCAATAGTGAAAAGGGCCTTGGCCTAGTGGTTAAGGCACCCGAGTAGCACCTTTGAGGTCCTGGGTTCGACTCCCGGTGGGAGCGAATTTTCTAGGATTTAACGGCATTTGTGCTTTCAGCGGTAGGCGACGTGGCCGTCGACAGCGAGGCGCCAGTGGTGACTTCGGGAATCTGGAGAATTTGCCGGCTCAATCTTCGAAGATGCTCATAGGAGTAGGGTTTGCGTATGTGAGTTCATAGGGGTGAGTGTGCGTGCGTTGTGAGTGTCTGAGTTGTACTGTGTAATCTCAAAAAAAAAAAAAAAAAGTGCTCTCCAATATTTTGCCTCGCTCCTCGATTGTTCTGATCAAGGAACCTACAAAAGTAAAGTACAAGGTTTTTTCCTCTCAAAAAGGTACAAGGTTTTCAGATTATAATCATTCTTGCACATAAGATGTTTGTCAAATGGGTAACCAAAACAGTTTAATGGTTTCAACTTAGAAATTAGAAATAAACCACTCAGAAAATTCACTTGCATGTCAAGCATATACGGAAACTTTACACGTTTGACGTTTCATTCAAACACCGAGTGTATGAATCTCAAGCTTTCCAGTCATGATGCGCAGCACAAAAACAATATTTTAACAATCGGGCTACTGACATCAGAGGTTCGACACCACAATTTCAGAAATTACACGACATTATGCACAGTACAAGAATCAAACTTTATATGGCCGTTCTTCTTGTAACCCCTTGCTCCATGATGCTCTCTTGAAGCTGCCGTTTCATGGTAATACGGTCCTCAAGATCCCTGGCTGTTTCG
Source organism: Eragrostis curvula (assembly GCA_007726485.1). Taxonomy (NCBI): domain Eukaryota; kingdom Viridiplantae; phylum Streptophyta; class Magnoliopsida; order Poales; family Poaceae; genus Eragrostis; species Eragrostis curvula. Next base: position 5,440,177 of record RWGY01000026.1, read on the forward strand.
CCCAAAAAATAAACAATCCCTGGCTAACTCTTGTAACACTTAGCATCATTACAATTTCTTCTGAAAAACAAAATCTTCTGGAAGCCGCACATGTCTTTGATACAAGATGCTAATGTTGTTGCTGATATAAATGTCAGAGCTGGATAGTCTGCATGCAAGAAAATCAAAGTCAGTGCAAAACCAACTAAATGTAGTCTATTACTTTGACAGTTGAGTGTTGCTTCCAGTTTTTCTGCTGTGCTGAATGTAATCAGCAAACCGAACATAATATCAGATCAAATATTTAGCAAATGGAATACCACTGGAGCTGTAGATTCTTCTGAGCACGGTGATCAGTTTGCTTGATGTTGCTGCTCGACTTTCAGTTTATGGTAGTCAAAGAAGAGAACGATAGCAGATTTGAGCTCTAATAATAAGAGTTTTGATGCTGCCAAGTGCCAACATTGCAAACATAAAGCTTTGTACTCAGTCAGAATGACAGTGGCTCGCGGGTCAAAAGACCATACAGCCACAATCGAAGTTTCGAACATGGATCAACAAGAAGGTTGCATACACGTGAAATATGTATGCTAAGAATGCATTCCTGACTCTAAATACATGTCAACATTCCTGAAACAAAAGGAAAAAAAAAAAAGATATTCTCTAAACCAAAACCTAAGGCTTCAGTTATATCAACCAATTTCAACAGATTTCTGCAGCTTTATACAGACCAGAAAAGCATGATTGACCTGCATAGAATCCTCTTCACTTGAATTTTATAACAGAGATAGTCAATTTTCACTAAGTTATCATATTTGAGATTCCTTGACTTGTTTACCTGAGACAGTTTGGCATGAAGCGAAATAAGACATCTATTATCTATATCTAAAATAAATATACATCGGAATGGGTACTGCACACAGGTAAATTTCACACCAGGTCTGGTTCTTCAGATTCCATTGTCAATGCAAGAGTTTAGCACATACAGCCTCCACTCCTACAACTGGACCCACAGAAAATAGGGATTACATTAAGGTTCTTGAAAACATTGAAATCGCCATGGCACAACACAAGATGCAGAGTCCATAGTAGAACTCAAGATTAAGGGGGCCTTTGGAACGCGGGATTTTTTCCCGTTCCTGCGTTTTTCCTGTGAACAGTCAACTGATTCCTGTGAAATTCCTGTACAATTCCTGTGAAAATCCTGCGTTCCAAAGGGGGCCTAAGTGTATAACCAACAGTGACAACAACTGCTTCTTCCAAATTGGGAATTTTGGATCTCAGACAGGAAGGGGAGTTCAGCTTGCAAAAATGACTCAAGCACCAGTAATAAACGGCAGAAGATGGAAAGAGGAGCTCAGCTTGCAAAAAGGTACCCTTCATCTTTAACAATTGATCAGGTCTGAAAAAGGTAAATCTAACCAACAGAACAGAAAGTGGTTTTCAGTCACATTGTCACCACGCATAATAAGAATTAGTCTTGTTGGCTGCTGAGCATTTGAGCTCTGCTAACACCTCTCATTTGACCATAACAAACCACATTTAAAGCTGGCTTTTCCCTTATCACTGCACCTGATAAGCCTATTATCTCAGCAGCGTCCCATGCTTACGAAACACAGCAGAGGCTTAAACTAACTTTGCACAACCCAAACTCATAAGATTTACAAAGAAAACAAACTAGGATTGTAAGCATAAAAACTAAACCAGAAATGTTCGAATTCGCGTGGTTGTGTTAGTGCTATCTCTTTCACAATTGAAATTTCCTGGTTCTCCATGTTGTATGACATGACCTTCCCAGGAATGCTGAAAACTAGCACGCTACGCTGCCCACTCTTTCCGGTTCCTCGAATCACATAAATCGGCGAAAGAGCAAGGTAATCAATTATCTTGTGCTGATGGTGCCGACTATCCCATGTTGGCCATTGAATGCAAGGGTACATTTCCTTCACTCGACTGAGGTCGACGTGATACAAAACTGACCACTCGGATTGGCCTTCCTTAATCTCCAGGATATCAAAGCAAGCAGTGACCTTTTCCTTCTTTGTGTAACCAATCATCTGAAGATGGCCACCGGACTCTCCAATATAGCCACAAATCCAATCTTTTTTCCTTGGAGGCATTGGCATTTTAGCAATATGTTCGGCTTCGATAAAAAAGCGGATCAAGGATTGCGACGCTATCCATACTACTGAGCCATTCCAGAAGACACCGCGAGCGGGGCGGAGATCTTGGAATAGGCAAGCAGAGTGATCGGAATGGATGGCCATCCGCCACGACCGAGTCTCAGAATAGTAGACATGAACGCTGTATCTGTCCCCAAGCGTGATAACATTGTAATGAGGCGACTTGGACGGGTCGAAGGCAAGACTGACACAACATGAGAGACATCCTGGTACGACAATTGGGACGAATTTCTTGGTCAGCAGGTTGCAGACACAGTAATATGCTCCGAGATGGGGCCGCGGGAAGGAGAGCAGGAGCAACCCATTGCACGATCCGTGGACCTTGATGTTGCCTTGGCATGGATCTGCAGACCGGGTACCGGAGATAAAGGAGAGGTCAGGGGGCAGACGTTCTCCGACTGCTGCTGCTTCATCCACCTCGCCATGAATGGGGAAGTAATCGCCATTGTTCCCCCATCGGCCGTTGTAGAAGAAGCCGGCGACAGGGTGGCCATGGCCGGCGTGCCGCCGCAAGAAGCTGGAGCGCACGAAGTGGTGGTCCGTTGTGAGGGCGCGCCACCGCCTGCAGACGAGCCGTGAGCGAGCGACCTCCCTGGGAGGGAGCAAGACGAGGATGCTGGCGACGACATCGTCAGGCAGCGCGGAGAGGTGGGATCTTCCAGGCATCTCTACGAATCTAGCAGCTGCAAGAACAAGAACACGCCCCCCGGAGCAGGAATGAGAGGAGGAAGGGGAGATACGCATATCGATTCCGCTGGGGGAGGGGAGCTTGCCTGTCCGTGAGAATAAGGCCGCCGGCGCCGGCCACCGCTCCTCAGATGCCGCCGAGAGGCTGAAGAAGACCCACGAAGTGTAGTCCGCCGCCTAGCTAGGGTTGACGGCGTCGACGACGAGCTCCCCCGACGACGATGGTTCGTTCGGAGCAGACCGGACCGCAGTTTTTTTTTTTTTTTTTTAGAAAAGGGTTGGATGAAGTATTAAATATAGGATAATATTACATCCAGCCCCTTACAAAGGAGCCCCCAACACAAAATAAAATTACAATGAAGTCCTCGTAAGAAGCTCCTGGAGGTCGCCGTTTCTGTCGACCAGAACAGTCGCTGCTCGCCTCTTCTCCGATGCCAGCACCAGAAAAGCACGCCGAGGAGGAAGCTCAAAGCCGACACCCCAACTGACGACGCCACATCAAATTTGAACGCCAGCAATAGCATGATCATCGATGGATCATACCGTAAAGCGATGAACGCACCGGCAATTAGCCCGCTCTTGGCCGCATCATCGTCACGCAGACCGGGATCAGACGCCAATCGCCTCCATGACCGACCCCAATCGACGGAAGACGAAGACCTCAATACGGGGACTGGGAACTCCAACCCAGAACTATCGGGAAGGAGGAGCACATACCTCGCAAGAACATCTTCAGAACCACCAGAGCATTCTTGGAGGGACAAAATACCGGCGCCATCGACGAAATCTCTGGCCCGGATACAAATCTTCGACTTCACCCCGGAGATGACGCCTCCACCACTGATGAAATCGAAGAAGAAAATTCCTCCAATCGGCAACGACACCGATGAGGAAACTAACCCAACCCTGTAGTACCTCATGCCGTCGTCGCCCCTCAAGGCGATGAAGCCGTCGAGGATGTCGGAGGTCATGCCAAAGCTCTGCTCAACATCTTCATCCACGCATCCAAGACGTCGCTCGCCGGAGACGCCGCAGCAGAGGAAGAACGCTCCACACCGCATCAAGAACATGCAGAAAACTAGCCCTAACCTGACTAGACTAAGGGGGTGTTCGTTTCGTTTAGAGTAAAGTTTAGTCCAAAGTTCTTGCTATTTAAAAGTATTAAATAAAGTGTAATTACAAAACTTTTTGCAAAAATTTAGGTTACCTTACGAGATGAATCTAATGAGGGTAATTAAGCTGTGATTAGACGATGATTACTGTAGTAGTAAAACATAGCTTAATTAGGTTTGTTAGATTCGTCTCGTAAATTAACACCCATCTTGAAAAAAAATTTATAATTAAACTTTATTTAATACTCTTAAATAACAAGATTCTCTGAATTAAATTTTATAACTAAAAGAAACAAACAACTATAGTGGGATATATACACCGGCCGGCTTTTTTTTTTAGCCTGTCCCGGACCGCAGCTAAAGGAGGCGTGTAGCACACCAAAAGCATTACTAATGGGCTGCACTTTTTTTTTTTAACTGCTAATGGGCTGCACTTGCGGAAAGACTGCTTCGTAGTCCTGGTCTCCTGTCCTGGGCCGCTGGGGTCTCACTGTGAAGGAGTCAAGAAAAAGGAACAAACAAAAGTGAAGTACAAGCTTTTCCTTCTTTTTTTTTTTTGCGAAGAGCTTTTCCAATTGTTACTACTCCCTCCGTTCGCAAAATGAAGTCGTTCAGACAGCAGGATTAGTTCAAAAATGAACTGATCTTCCTGTCCTAACGACATCAATTTGCAAATGGAGGGAGTATATGTGTTCAAAAAAAGAAGAAGTTATTTTGCGTGCCCAATATTTATGAAATTTCGTCAGTCTTGCGAATCACACAGTTTGTAAATTTGATAATCGGACTCCTTTCAATTGGGAGTTAGACCACACACTCTGAAAACTCACGCTTCGCACGTCAAGCACATGCTGAAATCGCATATCAAGCAAAAGGAATACTCTTGTGCCGTGAATCCTTCTGGGCACAATAACCAGGGTCCTCCTTAATGCTACTCGACTTCAGTTTAATGATACTCCAGAAGAGAGCAATAGCACGTTCTGGTTGAAACGATGATCTACACTGGAAATGTAAAGCTTCTGTACCAGAATGTGAGAGGCTTGTTGATTGAAAGACCCTGAAGCCGCATTCAAACATTGATCATCATTAATGCTTCATTCACGTGGAATATATTTGCCACAATAATTCATTCCAGACTGGCAACACATGTCAAAATTCCTGAAGCATAACAAAAACTCTGTAAACCGAAAGTTCAGACTTCACTTATATCCACAATCTGCAATAGATTGCTGCAGCTTTATACAGACTAGACTAGCATAAATAACCGCCACAAAAGCCTCTTAACTTCAACTTTCTGATAGAGCGTTTTTTCACAAAGTTATTACTGTATATTTGGATTTCCTTGACTTGTTTGCCCTGTTTCCATTTAAGCACCTGATACAATTCTAGCACAAAGTAAAACAACTTCTATATAGTAAAAGAGAAGAACAAGAAGGAAACATATATCAGAATGGATACTGCACACAGATAATTTAACAGGAGGGTCTGGTTCATATTCCATTGATAATGCAAGGGTCTGCAGCCTGCACTCTTACAATTGGACCCACAGAAAGATAGGACTTTTACACGAAGGTTCTTCGAAACAATAAAAAATTCAGTGGTAGAACACAAGATGGAGACTCCATTGCAGAACACAAGTTGGAGAGTGGAACCCAAATTGAAATTACCATGGCTTCTTCCAAACTGGGAATTTCAGTTCATCGGACAGGAAGGAGAGATGGCAAGGGAAGCTCAGCTTGCATAAAAGCAACCATCACCTTGAATAATCAGTTCGATCTGAACAGAGTAACTCCAACACCAGCGACAAAAAGTGGATTCCGGTCACAATAACAGCACAGTAAATAGGAACTGTTCTTATTGGCTGCTGGTCATTTTAACATCACTAATACCTCTAATTTGACCAAAATAAGCAACATTTCAAATGAATTTTACCATATAATTGCACATAAGCCAATAAGTGTATTATCTTAGCAGTATCCCTGCTAAGCACAACAGAGGCTTAAACTAACTTAGCACAACCCAAGCCCCTAACATTTACAAAGCAAACAAACTAGGATTATAAGCATAGAAGTTGTATCAAAACTGCTCATATCTGTATGGACTCCGCATCTCTTTCACAATTGAAATTTCTTGCTCGTCAATGTTGTATGACATGATCCTCCGGCGGAGACCCTGAGCCTGAGCACAGTGAGTTTGCCGTACGCGGCCAGACGGGACACGATGCCGCCGCGTGGCTTGACAAATTGTTTCAGGTTGAATGCGACTCTAAGCAAAATGCAATGGAAAATCATTTTGGGAGCAAAAGGAATAGACCGATGATGTAATTTCTTCTAAGTACAATGACATAGAGTGCTTGATGGTGCTGCCCGACTATCAGTCTATGGTATTCTAAGAAGAGAACAATACATTAACACAGTTTGTTTGGTTCTAGTAAGACCGTCTCTGATGCTGCTAACGCTGCAAATATAGAAAGTTTGTAACAGAATGAAAGAGGCTTACGCTGGTCAAAAGACACTACAGCGTGCATGTATGCATTGATCAACAATAATGCACTCCAGACTCTAGATACATGTCAACATTCCTGAACCAAGAACAGAAACTCTTTATACCAAAGTTTCAGACTTCAGTTATATCCACAGATTGTAGCTTTGTAGAGACATGAGAAGCATAATTGACCTGCAGGTTATAGGAACTAGAGAAGCATAACTGACTCATATGAAAGCCTCTTAACTGTATTTGGGATTCCTAAACTTGTTTGCCCTGGTTTCCATTCTAATCTGAAGAGATTATTGCAGCACAAAGTAAAATAATATTCCCATCCCCATAAAAAATGAAGACAAGGACAGAAACAAATATGCATCAGAGTGGATGCTGGGTACAGACGAATTTCACAGAAGGGTCTAATTCTTCAGATTCCATTGATAATGCAAAGTGTTCAGCATACACAGTCTCAGCTCTTATAATTGAACCCACCGGGAGATTGGAATCACATCATATACTTCAAGAAATTACCATGGCAGAACACAAGATGTAGATATTACATAGTAGAGCACGAGATGGAGACTCCATTGCAGAAAACACGATGTAGAGTGGAACTCAAATCATAGTGGTAACAATGGCTTCTTCAAACCAGGAATTTCAGACCATCAGACGGCAGGAGACAGAAAGGCTTGCCCAGCTTGCAAAAAGCAACCTTCACATTAAACAACAGGTTTGGCCTAAAAAAGGTAACTCCAACACAAGCGACCAAAAAAGGTAGATTTCGCTCACGTCGCGACACTACATAGGCTTAGTTCTTATTGGTTGCTGGGTATTCGAACGTTACTAAAACCTCTATTTGACCTAAACAAGCCCCATTTAAATTATGTTTGGCCTTGTCATTGCACATAAGCTGATAATTGTATTATCCTAGTATCACGTCCTATGCCAAGGAAGCAGAGCAGAGACTTAAACTAACTTGGCAAGGTCCAGGCCCCTAATATTTACAAAGCAAACAGACTAGGATTGTAAGCATAAAAGTTATACCAAAACTGCTCCAATGGGTTTGGGCCTGAAATCTCTTTCACCATGGAAATTTCCTGGTTCTCGATGTTATATGACATGATCCTTCCAGGAATGCTGAAAACTAGAACACCATGCTGGCCAGTCTCCCTGGTTCCTCGAATGACGTAGATTGGTGAAAGTGCAAGGTAGTCAATTATCTTGTGCTGACGCTCGCGGGTATTCCATGTTGGCAACTCAATATCAGGGTACAGTTCTTTCACTCGACTGAGGTCAATACGATACAGAACTGACCACTCAGACTTATTTTGTTGCATCTCTAGGATCTTGAAGCAAGCAGTAAGCTTATCCTTCTTCGTGTAACCAATCAACTGAAGATGCCCGCCGGACTCCCCAATGTAGGCACAAATCCAGTCTTTTTCTTTTGATGGCATTGGCATCTTAGTAACATGTTCTTCTTCGATAATAAAGCGGACCAAGGAGTGCGCCACTATCCATACTACAGAGCCATTACAGAAGACACCTCGGGTGGGGCAGAGGCCATGTAATAGGCTCACCGCATGGATTGACATATGCCAGGACTGTGTCTTGGAAGAGTAGACATGAACGTGACGCTTATAATCAAGCGCGATAACCTTGTAATGCTGCGGCTCGGAAGGGTCGAAAGCAAGGTTGACACAAAACTCGGAATCTATTGGCAAGACAATTGGGACTAGCTTCTTGGTTAGCGGGTTGCAGACATAGTGAATTGATCGGCGGTCAGGTGGCGGCCAGGAGCAGAGCAGGAGCAAACCACCGCAAGAATCGCGGATCCTCATGCCGCCTCTGCCTTCATCTGCACAAAAGGTGCCGGGGATAAAGGAGATGTCAGGGGCGAGACGATCTCCAGCGGCTTGGGCGGCTGCTTCCTCATCTGCCTCGCGGTCTAGAGGGAAGTAGTCGCTGGCGGACAACAGCCGGTGGTTGAAGAAGAACCCGGTGATGGGGTGGCCATGGCCGGCCTGCCGCCGCAAGAAGCTTGCGCGCACAAAGTGGTGGGCCCTCGTGAGGGTGTTCCACTGCCTGCAGACGAGACGCGCGCGGGCGACCTGCCTGAGAGGTAGCAGCGCGAGGATGCTTTCGACGAGTTCGTCGGGGAGCTCCGAGAAGTGCGCCCCGCTTGGAGGCATCAAATCGATGATCTAGCAGCTACAAGAACACGGGAACAGGGGTGAGACAAAGAAGGGGACAGCCGCAAATCGATTGCTCCGGGGGGGAGGGGAGCTTGCCTGTTAGAGACGAGAATCCCGGTGCCGTAGCCGCAGGAGATCACCCATGAAGTAGCTTCCGCCGTCTCGCCGTCGCCGCCGGTCGCCGCTACGAATCGAACAACATTTCAAGATGGAGAGAGAAGACTCAACACTTCGCTCAGCCTTGCAAATGCGGTCGATGCCGTAGACGGAACTAGCCGAAACGGCAAAGATTCTGAATGGGCTGGACCGCGCTGCATTAGTTTCGGCTCTGAATTGGGCCCGTACCAAAAGCATTTGTAGTGGGCCGCATCACAACAAACCCATCTCCCCGGAAGCCACCGCCCTTTGAAATCGAAGCATTTTTCTGATCATGGAACCTTTTTTTTAAAAAAAAAAAAATCATGGAACCTACAAAAGTGAAGTGCAAGGTTTTCTGATTACTAGTATGTTCAATGCCTAACATTTCTGAAGTATTGTCATTATTGCACATAACACATTATGTCAACTGATAATCCAACTGTCTCATGCTTTCATCTGGGAATCAAACAACACACCGAAAATTCATGCTTTGCAAGCTGAAACTTCACATGTTTCGAGCACATTCAGTCTGAAATCTCAAGTTTTCAAGTCATCATGCACGGGCACGGCACAAGCACAACATGTTTTGAGGAAACCAAGCACAAACATTTAACAATCAGGCAACTCACGTCAGACGCTTAACAGCGCAATTTATTTCAGCAACTACAGTTTATGCACAGTATAGAAAAATTACACGTTATTTGACCGTTCTCATGTTACTCCTTGTTCCATGATGCTCATTCTTGAAGCTGCCGGTTTATACGGCTATTTACCCCTGGCTGGCGGATCAAAAGGCCATACAGTCGCATTTAACTTTCAGAAATGATCAACAATAAGTTGCGTTCACGTGGAATATTGTAGCTCAAAAGAATGCATTCCAGACTCTATAATTCAAGGCTTCAGTTATATTAAGAAATTTCAATAGATTGCTGCAGCATTATAGAGATCAGGGAAGCATAATTGATCTACACAAATTCCTCCTAATTTCAATTTTATGACACAGATTTGCTTCAAAAAATTTTTATGACAGAGAGTCGATTTTCACAAAGTTGTCATATTTGAGATTCTTTCTATTGTTTGCTTTAGACAATTTGCACGCCTTGGTCTTGGAAAGGCAAAGCCATCAAAGCGTTGGAAGTCAACTAATTCATCTCTATCAAAAAAGAAAGAAACATGCATCCGAACTTCTACTGCATACAGATAACTTTTACCGAACTTCTACTGCACACAGATAATTTACACAGGAGGGCTGCTTCAGATTCCATCCATGATGCAAGATTTTAGCGCACAACCTCCACTCTTGCAATTGGACCCACAGAAAGATAGGAATTACATCAAGGTTCTTCAAAAGTCAAAACATTGAAATGGCCATGGCACAATACAAAATGTAGATTCCATGGTACAATAAAATATGGAGACTCCATGACAGAACACGAGATGGAGAGTGGAACCCAAACAACAGTGGCAACCATGAATTTAGCTTGTAAAAAGGCAATCACCTTTAACAGTTCAATTGGGTCTGAAAAAGTAACTCTAGCACCAACTACAGAAAGTAGATTTGGCCATTTGGGTAACATTGTCGCCATGCATAATATGAATTAGTCTTGTTCGCCATTTGAGCTCTACCAATATCTCTAATTTGACCATAACAACCCACATTTAAAGTCTCTTTTTCCTTATCATTGCACATGAGCTGATAAGCGCATTACCTTAGCAGTGTCTCATGTTCAAGAAGCACTGCAGAGGCTTATACAAACTTAGCACCGTCCAAACTAGCTCCTAATATTTACAAAGCAAATAAACTAGGATTGTAAGCATAAAAGCTATACCAAAATTGTTCCAGTTGCAGTTGGAATGGGTTCCCTATCTCTTTAATCACTGATATTTCCCGGTCCATCATTTTGTATGACATGATCTTCCCAGGAGTGCTGAAAATTAGTGCATGCTGGCCAGTCTTTCCGATTCCCCGAATGACATAGATTGGTGAAAGAGCAAGGTAATCCATAATCTTCTGCTGATGGTACCGAGTATCCCACGTAGGCCATTCAATATTGGGGTACAGTTCTTTCACTCGACTGAGATCAACGCGAAACAAAATTGACCACTCAGATTGATGTTCCTGCATCTCTAGGACATCGAAGCAAGCAGTAAGTTTTTCCTTTTTTGTGTAACCAATCATCTGAAGATGGCCACCTGACTCTCCAATGTAGGCACAAATCCAGTCCTTTTTCCTCAGTGGCATGGGCATCTTGGTAACATGTTCTTCTTCGATACTAAAGCGGACCAAGGAGTGTGCCACAATCCACACAACCGAGCCATTCCAGAATATGCCACGGGTAGGACAGAGACCATGGAATAGGCTAGCAGAGTGATCCGAATGGATGGCCATCCGCCATGTCCTTGTCTCAGGAGAGTAGACATAAACGCTGTGCGTGTTCCCAAGTGCGACGACCTTGAAATGCCGTGACTTGATCATATCAAAGGCAAGGTTGAGGCACAGACAGCCAACGCCCAATTCGCCGATTGGGACAGTCTGCCTGGTCAGTGGATTGCAGACATAGTAAACTTCTTGGCAATTCGGTAGCCAGCGGACGAGCAGGAGTAACCCACTGCAAGAACTGGCGACGCTGAAGGTGGTTGTGCCTGAAGCTGGATAGGTTGGCGTGATGCTGGGGCCCACCTCGGACTCCCGATCGAGAGCCAAGTAGCTGCTTCCCACCATGAATCGGCTGGTGTAGAAGAATCCGGTGATGGGGTGGCCGTGGCCGGCGTGCGGCCGCGAGAAGCTGGCGCGCACGAAGTGGTGGTCCGTCGTGATGGCGCGCCACCGCCTGCAGACGAGCCGCGCGCGGGCGATCTGCTTGGGGAGCAGCCGGACGAGGATGCTGGCGACGATGTCGTCGTGGAGCCGGTAGAATTGGTCCCTTCCTGGCATCTTCACGAATCGAATAACTGCAGAACGAACGAAAAAAAATTGAGACAAGAGGAAGGGGAGATGGGCACATCGATTTCCTCTTGGGAAGGGGAGCTTACGTGTTGGGGAAGAGAAGGCGAAAGGCTCCCGGCGCCGACCACCGTGCGGCGGAACGCCACCGACCCACGGATGACCTCTTCGCCAGCGGATGACCGCCGCCGCCGCCGCCGCGCCGAACCCGTACGGCTCGGCTACCGCCGCCCCCTGCTAGCCAAAAAACATTTCAAGAACAGAAATGGTACCAAAAACCTTCAGGAACCTCGTGGCTCAGGGACTCATCATTCTCCTATATAACCCCTCGATTAACAAGAGGGGAGGGAAGGGAACTCACTTTGATCAGGGCAGGATCGCCTAGGGTTCACTGCACAATCGCGCGCGCCGCTGCCCCACGGGGCCTCGACCCCATGCCCAAAAGCGCCGGCCCCAGCAGACCGCCCCAAAGAAAACAAAAGACAGACACACGAAGCGGTCAGCTGATTCTCAGTGGTCCCTAAAGCCAGGATTTTTTTTTTCTTTTTTTTTTGGCGAAGTGAAGCCAGTTCAATTTTGTAGTACAAACCTCAAGTATCAACCAAAAAAATATACGGCTCCTAAATTATTGGCAATTTTAACTTTCCTGGTCATTCGTCTTTTTGCATTCTTTTTAAATGAATGAAAACAAAATACTAACATCCATTTCAAAATACTTGACAACTTTGACTTCACTATTCATAGTTTGACCATTTGTCTTTTCTAAAAATACTAGCCATATGCCCGTGCGTTGCCACGGTATATTACTAATTGTAAAAAGAAAACCACGTTAAGGAATGGTAATGATTGTTTTTGTTGGATAAAATAGTAAGGATTGTCTATGTTATATAACAATGTAATCAAAAGAAATATTTCTAGCCACGATGCTATGTCAAGGAAGTATTTCTTTTTCTTGGTGAGCTCAACCCTGCATGTTCTTCATCTCCGAAACAAAAGAGTTACTTTGTCTAAATTTTTAGGGTAGTTTTACAATTTATAAAACTATTGTGTTTTTTTTTACATTTTCCATTATGTTACATGTTTACAAGTACTATAATGAAATACTCCTAGAAAAAAACTTAACATATCTATTTGGGCGTCATTTGCTGGCCCAGCAGGCCAGCATCCCAGCTATACCCTGAGAGCAAGGCCAATGCGCGCCGGTCTCACCCCAGATTCAGACAAGCCTGCAGCCCATGCTCCCAACGCTTTGGCTCCTCACCGTACTTCAAAATCCATTTTTTATTCACTGTCCATGACTTGATGCTGGCAGCAAGAAAGTGAGAGGACAGCGGGTTCAGAAATCGACCGGCTGAGCTGCGAGCGACAACCACCCTTCTCTTTCCTCACTTTTTTCTGCAAAACCTGACACCAGTCGGCGTATAGCCCGCGATGGGCTTGCTCTGACGCAATAGCAGCGCTTTGGGTTCTGCCGTCGTTGCAGACTGTAGGGAATCTAGAAGCTCCCAAGTGCGTGCTTTTAATTTCCATTTTCTTGAGGGTGTTTCAGTAAAGTAGCAAATCGCACAGCCCCCTAGTCTGGTCTCCACGACCCCGGTTCATCCCCACCAGTGACAGCCGCCGTAACTCGAAATTGCTGGCTGCCTGTCATCAAATCCCAAGCACCACCACATGTGAGGTTGTGCGCCACACTCCTTATCCTTCCAATCTCTCCTCTCCAGTTTCTTCTCGTCTACTAAATCATCATTCTTCACCACCTCGCCATAGCAGGCAAGGAGCTTGATCTGTGCGCGAAGGCTGGTCCGGTGGAGCACGTCCATCTGATTTTGAGCTAGGATGTCGCAACGGAGGTCGTGGCTTGGCCGGGGGCCGCAGGCACCGGCGTCCCGTAGTACTATGCGCCCTGTGAACGCCGGCTGCCCATGAATCTGCCACCATGGAGGTGGGCACGGGAGGCAGGTGGAGGTGAGCGTCGAGGCAGAGACGGGTGACCGGGGCGGCGGCGCGGCAGGATGCACAGGTGATTATGGTGGGCTGGCGGCGGGGCAGGAGCATGGCGCGGTGGCGGCGATGGGAATCGCGGGAGGGCGAGGAGCGGTTGCGGGGCCCATTTGTCGGCGCAAAAAATCGGTTCGGTGCTGCTGGTGCGACGGACGACAGGGCATTCACCACGGACTCGCGTTTTTATGGGTAGTAAAGATTTGCCTAAATACTCATAAACAGTTGATATGTTTAAAGTACTTTTGGCAACCTCTCTATTGATATTATTATTGATTTAATTAATCAAAAAGTTTAAAAAATATTTTTACTCAAAGCATGAACAGTTAAAGTCAAAATTGACAAGTGTTGTGAAATGGAGGTTAGTACAAGCTTAAAGTGAATTTGATTACAATCTGCTGGTACAATTAGTAATCAGTTACCAGATATTTGTAAAATTATTGTTAGTCAAAGTATAGTGCCGTCTGCTGCATCCGGGTTGTGGCTGCCATCATACAACACGTGTATTGTGGTTGCAGCCACAGCCGGCAGTTGCAGCCGCAAGTAGGGCAGTCAATGAATCAGGCCCGGAGTTTATAGTTTTATACTAAATTTTATTGGCTTTAGATACTCGCGTCATAAAATTTCAACTTGAAAGCAAGCATTGCGAATTTCAGTTACAGGACCAAATTCTGAATTGAATTTCATCGGCACCCAAACCAATAAGAAAAACATTTATTATGCCGCCATCCATATTGAATTATTAGCCAGTCACAAAACTTTCATCTTTCAGAAAATTTAAATGCTAAAACGTCATGAGCCATCAAATTGTGGCCTCGTGAAATTTCGCTTGTATTGAAACATGTGTTTGCAACATAAAAAAAATCACCGTAACAAGAATATTGCACATCAATCATATTTTTTTTTGTGCCATGTGACATTAACATGAATAGTGATAAAAGGCATATAATGTTACTATAATTGAAGCCCTCGAGATCTGATGGGCTTACAGAGGTAGGGATACAACAAGACCAATTCCAGTTGTCACAATGTAAAAGGAAAAAGATAAAGCACAGCAAGGCTAAGCATCCCTCTCAAGAGTGTCCCTGATCGTCAGTCTACACCAATTGCTAGAACAAACTTGAGCCCCCGCTCCAACCTTCATCTAGCCTAAGTGTGAAGAACACACCCTAATCATCTGGTTGCCACTCCCTTGATGCATCCGACGCACTTTGAGGGGAGGAAGCCTACCACAAGAAGAGAATAAGCACCTCCTCAAGGTATCACTAATAACCCAGGTTCATACAGAAGAAGCAGAAGTGTCAATGCTCATAGGACATCTAATCAACGACAGCCAAAGAAACAACCTTGGTCGTTGTTAACAAGGCCTCCGCATCTAGCCAGGAGGGGCTGCATGCTTCGGTAGTCAATCGGACCAGCATCCTTCGACGTCCTATGAGGAAACGAAGCCTCAAAGGAGAAAGGAGATCAATATAGTAAGAGAAATTTGTCTGTGTGACACTGTTTAATGTTGATTTTGTCTCCTTAACATCACATCTTTTTTCTCGTGGATACTGAAAAAACACAGCTTTTGTACTCACCAAATGATGGTACTCGCCGATTCTCAACAAAATAACTAGAGATGTGCAATAACCTTAATGAAGTAATAGGATGGGTCAATTTGCCTCCATCAGCGTGGAAAGACCTCTAATGCAACGTCTCCGAGGAGAACATGACATCAAGGAAGCCCACCATCGCATGCCCGGATTGAATTGAGCTTTCACATGGAGAGTTATTGCATTGGCGTTCAAAGGCATCGTGTCGACGCCTCCAAAGCGGTAGCATCACTCAAAGGTGTCGCTGCCGAGGGGACCATCAATCAGCTGGGCAAGCCGTAAGCCCGAAGCCTCCTCGGCAATAACAAACCAAACGAACAAACCAAACGACTTGCCCCGCCAAGCTTAGCGGCGAGCACCAAGCCATACGTACTCTGCCGACGACATGCAGACTCCGCAAACGATGAGCTTGACAATTATGGGTGGAGCAGGCCAGCAGGGGATGAAGGCCTTGCTGATGTCATCATTGTCGTTGCACATTGTCGCGGGCCATCCAGTGGTGCCGAGGTGGAAGGGATGGGGTGGAGTGTGGGGGCTAGGAGCGAAGGTGGCACGACCGTGGTTTGGGTTTTGCCCCAGTCGTCCTCAGGAGAGCGACACAATTCTAGGGCACCCTCAAGAGACTAAATCTGAGCATGAAAGGAAGCAAGAAGGGAGCATGTCAAACTCCGAATGGCGCACCTCAAATTTTGGGGAAAAAAGGCAAATGTAAAGCACGACAGGTGTAGCACCCGCATTTTTGGACATGTCGATAAACCCTAAAATATGGGTTTTCAAAAAATTTCAAACTTAAAATAATTGACTAGACTCAATTAGGGCTCAATTAAGAATTTTCTCGGAATTAAAACCATGCATGAAACACCCATGTGCATATTTACCATTTTATTGCCTTTATTTTAATTGTTTGAGTGAGTGTTGAAATCCAAATCCAAATTTGAATTCAAATTCCCTTGAATTCCCTCCCAAATTCACAAAACAAAAAGTTCAAACAATTTCCTTCTAACTGGGCCGCCCTCCTTCTTTTCCCCGCGCGCGGCCCAACTCTTCCTCTCCTCCATCCCCTCCCGCGTCCGGCCTCTGGGCCGCCTCGCCCGCGCGCCTCGGCCCAGTCCGCGCCCGGCCCGTCCACCCGCCGCGAGTCGCTGACGAGTGGGCCCGGCCCCTTCGTCAACCTCGCGCCGCCGCCGCCGCCCGACCTGCCGGCGTGAAACACGGACTTTACGCCATTGTCGCCCGTCCCTCCCTCTCTTCCGCCACCTGGCACGTTTCGCGCGCATCTCCTCCTCTCCCCGTCCGGACCCGTCCCCCCTCGGCGACACCATCATCGCCCTAACCCTAGCCCATTTACTCCGGCGAGCCGCGCCGCCCGGCTCTGCTTTTCCCCGTCAAAGAGTGGAAGCAGCGCCACCGCGTCGCGTCCGGGGCCCCCCTTCCTCCTTCGCCACGTGCGCGTCGCCGCGCCCGTCCCCCACCCTCGCGCCGCGCACCACCGCAGGCTCCGGCGAAATATCCCGGCAGCCGCGGGATATTTCCCGGCCCGCTCCACCGCCTCTGCGCGGCTATAAAGGGGCGCCGAGCTCTCCCTTTCCTTCCCTCTATCACTCCGCTCCCTCACTCTCCAATTCCACACCGCCGAGCCCAATCCCTCTCTCGTCTTCCCCAATCCCGGCGAACACTGTCCCGCCGCCTCTCGTCCTTCCCTCTCTTTCCAGAGCTCAAGGTGAGCTTCCTCGCTCCCCTCTCCCTCACCTGCACCCCCTCTTCTCCCTCCTCGCACCCCGAGACCAGCTCGCATCGAGCACCGCCGCTCCGCCCCTCTTCCCCTTCATCTCCGGCCGCCGTGGAGCATTCCCCGGCCCAGCCAAGCACCCTCACGCGATCACCGCACCCACACGCACGCGCACGGGCGCTCAAACTCGCACCACACGCACGCGAGCGCGTCTTCGTTGCGCACGCCGACGCGCCGCCGCACTCCGGCGGGCCGCGCCACCACCCTCCGGCCCTCGCGCACGTCCACACGTTCCCCCATCATCTTCCCCGTCACGCGTAGATGGCCGGCACGCCCCTCCCCGTCGCTCTAGGATCCCGTGGTGCACGCCGGCGAACTTCCCGGCGAGGACCGCCGCTTTTCCCCTGTCGCCGCCATGCCGGCGTCGCTGGACCCCGCGCTGGGTCACTGGCGCGTGGGCCCGCGCGACCCGTCGCGCCTCCGGGTCCACGGAGCCGGTGCACCGTGCACCCATCTCACGTGCGCGGCTCGGTCCACACACTCATGGGCCGAGTCCACAGCACAGTAGCACCCGGGGCCCCCGGCCCCAGCTGGCCCACATGTCAGCCTCTGCTACGCGCACAGAAACGCTAGATCCACACACTCAGTGCACACAGAAACTTATTCCAGAGCATTTTTAAATTCGGAAAAATTCCCAAAAATATCCAAAAATTCCCAAAATCATTTCTAACCCTTTTCCAACACTTGTGCACCTCTGGAAAATTAGGGTGGAGATTATACTTAATTAAAGTTAATCTACCCCTAATTTAATCCTTTCCCCTTTAATTCAAATACTCATATCTTTGCCATTTTAACTCCAAATCAAATAATTCTTGCACCATTGTTCATCTAAAATCATCCTCTATCAAACCACACCAGAACCATTCTTCTTTGTATCTTTTTGGAGTTTTATTTATTTTAATGATTGTTTAATTGTGTGTTAAGCGGTAGATTTAGCTTTTCTTTTGTTTAATCGATAGATAACCAAGACTTCGAGGAGGAGCACGAGGACCCCGACTACGAAGAAGGTCTAGAGGAGGAAGATTTTAGTGAAGGCAAGTCCTAACCACCTTGATCATATTTAACCTAATTAATTCCTACAAAATATCCTATTTAGAGTTTGTTTGCAAATTAAGCATGCATGGTCTTTTAAAATGATTTAAATGTTAGAGTAACCTATTATTGATTAAGCCATGCCTTGTTTATTGCTGTCCTTAATCCATTGTTAGCCCTAGGATCCAACATCATTAATCCTTAATGATTTGTTGAAAAATATTGCCGCTTAGGATTTATCACACTGTGTTAATTAATAATTTTGCTTCACCTGCTTTTGTGTGAAAATGTGTGAGTGTGACTTGGTGTTGTGTATGTAAAATAAAAAGGGGTGGGCTTAGTAAATAAAACCCATAGTGGGGGTTATGTTTTTAGACGGGAGCAAGCGAGGTAGTCCTCAGTGGGGAGGCTATCTCTGGAACGCTACTCCTCGCAGGAGGGTAGCTATTGAAGATGCTTGCTTCGGTCGTATAAGGACCGGTTCATGTGCCGCCTTGCGTAGCACCTTAGTGCAACCACGAGCCCCTGTATGGGCAGGGTTTGGAACCACACCCTACTAGTGATCGCTCGGTACCACCAGGAGGCAGGGAGTTGCAATCGGAACCCAGGAGAAGATCTTGACGAGATTGGCGTCGGATCTGGCAAGTGAAAGTTATTGGCCATGTTATGGTTATGTGAGGCCCCTGGTCGTGGATTTTCTGAGGTGGTACCGTGGTGACATTAGGCAGGTACGGGACCATTAGTGTGTCTTTCCGACCAACGACGGTGGGAAGGTCTGGCATGCCTCGTGGGTAAAGTGTACAACCTCTGCAGAGTGTGAAACCTATCCGGATAGCCGTGTTCCACGGTATTGGACAAAGCGAAAGCTATGGCCGTACAATGATTAGACTTTTGGCGTGAGTTACTCCTTGGCGTGTGTGTTTTTGGAATAACGCCGGTTTGGAGCCGTGTGCTGGTTGTCGGCCAGCGTTAAAAATTGGGAACTGGCGGGAAGGATTTATTCTCCCCCAGGGTCACACAACCCCACTAATACCTTATCAATTTTGACTTAGAGTTTTGCAAAATGTTTTGGTTTTCAAATCAAAACCCCTGCATTGAAAATTGGCTTTTCGGCCGAGCAATGGAAACCCTCAACCTATTCCTTGACATCAACCTTGCATGTGAGCCACCCTTGTGTTAGGACTTGTTGAGTACCTTATGTACTCACTCCCCATCTCAATCAATCATACAGAAGAAGAAGCAGACTACGACTTCCAAGCAGATGGCGAAGAAGACTAGGGTCGTCGCGCGCAAGTTTGCTTGTGGAGTGGTTCCGCTTCCGCCGTCCGTTGCGTAGAATAAAGTGTGGCATTGCTGCTTCCCAGCAATGACCATTGTGGTGTCTTGTGTTGAGTTGTAAGGCCTCTGGCTATTTCAAAGACCTTTTATGTAATAAAAAGGTTTGTAATGAGCTTCGGTAATAAATAAAGGTATGACTCTGAAATGCCATTCTGTGATAATGTTCGTATCAGCGTCTGATCTAAGGACTGATACGGTGTAATCAAGTACCTCAGAAATTGGAGTATGACAACAGGGAAGGGGGAAAAGGAGCTAAAAATGCGCATGGGAACCATTTGGCTTAGCAGCTGCCCGCCGCCGTCGTGGTTGCTTGCCGCCAGTGGCGTCTGTCGATCTGGCAAGGCGATGGTGTTGTTTGGTGGGTACTGCGGCTTCCCCTCCCGTCGCCGTCGCTCGATCAGGTGGGCGGTTTCCACCACAAGGAACTTAATCGGTTAATGAACTAGGATCAGTTTGCAGGAGTCCACTTAATCGGATACATTATTGTGAAAGCATAGCAGATTATATATTATATAAAATACATTCCCTATATGTTAACTTTTTTTTCAAATTCAAAGCGAACTAGTAAAGACCGCCGTGCACCTTACCGTTGATCATCACTCGCGAATTTCCTGGCTGAGAGCAAGGGGCAAGGAGAGGCACCGGCTTCGCATATGCTTTGCGCTGGCGTGGACGGGGGTAGCAGATCGGCTCTTTGCGTCTCCTGGTACCGTGTTAGCGGCGCGGCAGTTACGGATGAAGTTAATCAACGTCTCTCTTCGTAGAGAGACGTTGGACCAGATTGCGGAAAGAGATCGTTTTGTCAACTCGCCTGGTGATGCCCCGTTTAAATTCCCCATCGCGCCGCACACAGGCAGGCCCTCACAACCAAAAACAACTGTTAATCTGTCATCCCCATTCCCCATCTCTCCGGCCACCACCATCGTACGGCCGCCTCACCTCCTCCATCCCCTCATCCCCTGCCTCAATGGAGGAATCCCAGCAGTCACCGGGCGCGCGGACGGCATCGACGTGCAGCGCCGCGACGGCGAGGGGCACGCACGTGTTCAAGATCACCGATTACAGCCTGCACAAGGGCATGGGCTCCCGCAAGTTCATCCGGTCCGCCACGTTCGCCGTCGGGGGATACGACTGGTGCGTCCGCTACTACCCCGACGACGGCAAAGGCGAGCCTGCCGTCTACCTCGAGCTCCTGACCAAGAACGCCAAGGTCAGGGCGCTCTTCCAGTTCGTGCTGATCGACCAGGTCACCGGGACAACGTCGTTCTCTATCAGACTGGTACGACCCGACGTGTTCAGCTCCATGGAAGGCGACAAGAATAACCACTTGGGTGGTGAAAGTCTCATGAGTCACAGCAAACTGGAGAAGGAGGAGTCGGGGTACCTGCGGGACGACTGCATCGTGATCCAGTGCGACGTCACGGTTCTCAACGAACCACAGGTAGTGTCGGTTGCCCCTGAGATCCAAGTACCGCCCTCAACATTTCTGAACAATCTTGGAAAACTGCTGGAGACGGGGGAAGATGCAGATGTGACTTTGGATGTTAAAGGAGATATCGTCCCAGCCCACAAGATCATCCTCGCAATGCAGTCTCCGGTGTTCAGGGCCGAGCTCTACGGGCCGATGAGGGTCAACACTAGTGGGAAGAGCATCACAGTTGAGGATATGGAGCCAGATGTTTTCAAGATGCTGCTGACCTACATCTACACGGACTCGCTGCCAACCATGGACGACCTCGAGGGAGACGACAAGGAGGAAATGATTAAGCACTTGCTCGTCGCTGCAGACAGGTACACGGCATAGAAAGGATGAAGTCCATGTGTGAGAGCATCCTTTGCGAGAGTCTGGATGTCCAGCGTGTGGCTACCACATTAGCTCTTGCCGATCAGCATCACTGCAGCAATCTCAAGGATGCTTGCATCGAATTTATGAACTCTTCTAGTCGAATGGGTGACATTATGGCAACCCAAGGGTACAAGAGCCTCAAAAGATCTTGCCCTGCTATGTTAGTTGATGTCCTTGAGAGGGCAACCAAATCTCAGAAAAATTAGTATGACCATCAACGGTTTGTCTTTTAGAGTTGCTGATAGGTGTGTTTTGTAGTGAGATGTATATCTTCCACGTGATTCGGATCAGAAACATCTCAATGTTAAATTCTATATAGTTGCACTCTCTTTGGGGCTAATAATCTTTGTAAAGACTGATGAATGAAATATCCTTGTTGGGGCTAAATAAAGTAATAATCTTTGTAGAGAAACTATGTGACATCAAAATATAGCCTGATGTGATGGTTTTCCCCCCTGAAACAACACTCTACTGTACTGTTCCCAAAACAGCAAAGATGGCCTGCTATGCTCCACTAATATGGATTTGGCAGACATATATTATTTCCCGAGACAGCAGAAAATTCATTTTAAATCCATATTGTGTGACATACTGATGGCGTTTTGTTTATTACCGTTTTAGTTGCATACCAGTAGAAAATAGAGCTGCATACATATATAAGGAGCTTACTCTCTTATCTGTATGTGACGATCGTCTATTAAAAAATCTAAGAATCCATGGACAGAAAAAGAATTCATGACATACTGATTGTCTTAGATTTTCGTTCTGAAAGAAAAAGAAGAGGACGGCCTCCACTAATGAAAATGTGACGATGTTTCATCTCAGAATCCATGGACATGCAAATTCTATGATTTATCAGTGTTTTCTGCATAGCGTTTATGCTCACATACTAGAAAACATTTTGCACTGACTTCATGCATATTCTCACTCTTATACTCTTATACGACACATGCATTCTGAAGTTTGTGAATCTTACATGATTGCAATTTTTTGTCAAACACAGATTATCGAATTACGTTGACCACAAAAATAGAGCTTTCTTTCACTTTACTAGCTTTACTGAGACTACAAATCCAAGCACACAAGGCACGTCTTATAGGTATGGAACTTATGACTGATGTCAAGCTCACCATTCCTCCAATACTGGAATTCCTTTTTTTTTCTTTTCTTTTGCAAGCTAAGAAGATTAATATTTATTAAGAACTGTAGTGTTTCATGACAATGTTGTCTTTCGATAATCTCAGCCATTTTATACAGAAGAGGCACACATTATTGCAACTGACCAACTGTCACCCTTGATCCAAAATATTTTTTATAAAAAAAACTCTACGGCAAGGGTCTAACCTTACATTTTCTAGATAATGGTTTAACCTTTCATTTACCAAGCACAAATTTTCAAACGAGCTACAATTCTTGAGCTCGATGGAAGCATGTTTTCTGCTAGTATTCAAATCCCTTATAGACTTTCATGTTTTCAGCACAAATTCATTGTAAAGTAGCTTGGATAACGAGTCTGGAAAATAAAACTCGAGGTCAATGCATGTCCACAGTGCGAGGGATCTATCAACCATAGATATAATCAGCCTCGCCAACCTAATATAAACACTTGATGTATTGCCAATTTTTGAAGAAAAATACAATTAGTGATGGTAAAAACCAAAAGACGAAGGTTGTAAGCAATGGCACATCATTAAGGGTAGGGAAAGATGACATGAAATTACTGGGAGGATCCTTACTAAGAGTCAACATATAATATGCGGTTGTAAGCAAACAATAATGATGAAATAAAAGCAATGCTTATGGAAGATAATTCATCGATGTTGGTAGCATTGTGGTGTATATAGATGCGAAGAGAAATGCAAACAAACAAGCAGATGACAGTTACCATGTACATACGGTGCATGTCATATGCACGCACACACCCCAAAGGCGTTGCTGCATTGGTTGCATTTTGAGAAAACATGTCGTCTTGCTCACCGAAAAGTTACGTTTCATCATTTTGTGCTAGGCAGACTAGCAATGCAACGTAAATCTAGCAATTGTAGCTCCACAATTAATACAAAGTACGGAAAAAGAAATGCTTCAATTAAACAGTACCTAAAGGTGAATGCGATCGGAAGGTTGAGTTTCGCACCAAGAGGAGATGGGCAGTCGAGTTTCGCGCCAAGAGGAGATGGGATGATATGTTTACCTTCATCAAGGTGAGACATTCATTCATGGACACCCACCTTGTTGGGGGAAGGAAACATCACGGATCGTCAGGTCCAATCTGGGCGGTCGACTGCTGCCGCGCCGATCCGTTCACACGCGAAACGTGAAGGCGCATCCAATCCAAAAGCTTTTGTTTGAGGTACTCTTGGGCATAATATGATATATCTTTACTGACAATGTGGAATGTTCTTCCTTGCTTCACCTTCTCTAATTCGATTTGTTTCACCCCATCAGATCAAGAATTGTGTGGTGACCATGATCGATCACCGTCTTCCCATACATTCATCTCCAGAATTTTCCTGATCACTTCCCATGCTGATCAACAGCTCAATCATACGCAACGCAATCATCATCTGACTAGTTTAACATACTTGCATTTGAAAAAGAGGTGGCCTCCGTCTTCGTCTAGCCTCCAGCAAACAAAACATCCCGTATATGAGGCTGTACGTCGCCATGGGACGTGTTTTATTTTCCCAGGGGGCACTGCATCTTCCATAGCTTTTGTCACATCTCCTCCAGTACTCCTGCGGCAGCTGTAATGTACTATTCGATCCCGTAGCTGTCGCCTTGTGAAATGAAATAAAGAAAAGAAAGGGGAATAGAAAAGGGAAATCTGCGTGGAGAAAAAGAAAAACGAAAAACAGAGATGCGCCGACGCCCGATCGACGTGGCAAACGGGCCTGCAAATGTGCCAGCGTCATCATTCAGTCACACCGTATCCGTGTATATAACGCCCCCTCTATCACGCCCGGTCTTTGGTCCGTTTATTTCTTCTGCCATCGCGCCGCCGGCCCTCCCAACCCAGCTCCCATTCCCCATCTCTCCAGTCCAGTCCAGGCAGCCACCACCACCGCCAAGCTTCAATTCGATGGCTGAATACCAGAAGCCAGCGGCCGAGATGACGACGGCGTCGACGTGCAGGGTCGCGACAGCAAGGGGCTCCCACGTGTTCAAGATCGCCAACTACAGCCTCCACAAGGGCCTCGGCTCCGGCAAGTTCATCCGGTCCGGCACGTTCACCGTCGGGGGCTACAACTGGAGCCTCGGATACTACCCGGACGGCGAGGAGGGCGGCACAGGCGATGTGGCTGCCCACCTCGAGCTCGTGACCAAGAACGCAAAGGTGAGGGCACTCTTTGATTTCCTGCTTGTCAACGAGGCCACGGGGGACCGGTCGCTCCCGATCACCCAGGATTGTCCCAAAGTGTTCAGCACCATAGACGTCGGCAGGAACGTCTGGGGTGCAGATCTCACAAGTCCTAGCTATCTGGATGACGTGAGCTCACCCTATCTGCGAAACAACTGCCTTTTGATCGAGTGCGAGGTCACTGTTGTCAAGGAACCACATGTAGTGTCGGACCTTCCGGTAGCCGCCGAGATCCGAGTGCCGCCCTCAACATTTCTGAACAATCTTGGGAAACTGCTGGAGACCGGGGAAGGTGCAGATGTCACTTTTGAGGTGAAAGGGGAGGTCATCCCAGCCCATAAGATCATCCTCGCAATGCAGTCCCCGGTGTTCAAGGCCGAGCTCTACGGGCCGATCGATGAACATCGACACTAGTGGGCAGATGATAGCTGTGGAGGATATGGAGCCGGATGTTTTCAAGATGCTGCTTACCTACATCTACACGGATTCACTGCTGTCCATGGATGGTCTTGAAGGAGGCGACAAGGAGGAAATGCTTAAGCACTTGCTCGTCGCTGCAGACAGGTACGGCATCGAAAGGATGAAGTCCATGTGTGAGAGCTTCCTTTGCGAGAGTTTGGATGTTGAGCATGTGGCTGCCACATTAGCTCTTGCCGATCAGCATCACTGCACCAGTCTCAAAGATGCTTGCATCGAATTCATGAGCTGTCCTGATCGTATACATGACGTTGCGGCAACCCAAGGGTATAAGGACCTCAAAACATCTTATCCTGCTATGTTAGTTGATGTCCTTGAGAGGGCAAATAAGAATCGGAAGATTTAGTAGGGTCATCCCATGTTTGTTTTAAGAGTTGTTTAAGGGTGTGTTTTGTAGTAAGATGTATGTCTTCCATGTGATTTGGGTCATCAGAAACATCTCAATGTTTGTTTTCTAGTAAGATGCATGTATCTCTTCCATCAATCAGGAAATCAAAATGGCGAAATTATGTATCAGCAGCTGTGGCTCGGAGACTTAGTGATGTTAATCTGTTGTGCTTTTTAA
Organism: Eragrostis curvula; assembly: GCA_007726485.1. Lineage (NCBI taxonomy): Eukaryota > Viridiplantae > Streptophyta > Magnoliopsida > Poales > Poaceae > Eragrostis > Eragrostis curvula. Next base: position 5,465,888 of record RWGY01000026.1, read on the forward strand.
GGTTGAGTAGCTCTACTTCAATATCACTCCATATCTTGGAATCACCGGACCATGGAAGACCAATGAATGAAATATCCTCTTTGGGGATTAATAATCTTTATAATTAAAGAAATTGTACAACGTCAAAGTATAGCCTGCTTTAATGTTTTTATCCGGTAACAACACTCTGCTGTACTGCTACATATCAATGCTCCACTAATATGGATTTGGCATAAATATAGCATTTCCCAAGGAGAGCAGAAATTCAAATCGAACCCATGTTGTGTGACATACTGGTGGTGTTTTGTTTATTACCATTTTATTACTTGCATACCAATAGAAAATAATCTCCAGACATAAAGCTGCAGACAGAAAAGAGCTTACTCTCATCTGTTTGAGAAAATGTCCTATCATCAGTTTTGTCTCGACAGGTAATGAAGTACAGTTCTTACATTCGCATCATTTTGTTATTTATATTATTCTATTTAATGGCTATTAATTTTGTGAAATTAACTTTAGATAATCCACCAGTATCTCTTCCATCTATCATGAAATCATTGGCGAAATTATGTATCAGCAGTTGGGGCTTGGAGACTTTGTGATATTAATCTGTTGTGCTTTTTAAGGTTGAGTAGTTCTATCTTGATCTCACTCCATATCTTGTAATCACTAGACCATGTAAGACTTTGTGATAGTAGGCTTATCACCTGTTTGTTCTAAGAGTTGTTGATGGGTGTATTTTGTAGTAAGATGTATGTCTTCCATGTGATTCGGGTCATCAGAAACATCTCAATGTTAAATTCCATGTAGTTGCAAATATCATCATTGAGGCTAATAAGGTACATTCTTTGTGAAGAAACTGTATGACATCAAAATATAGCCTGCTGTGATGGTTTTCCTCCTGAAACAACAATGTACTGTACTGCCATATATCCATGCTAGGATTTTGCACAAATATAACATTTCCCAAGACAGCAGAAATTCAATTCGAACCCATGTTGTGTGACATACTGGCGGTGTTTTGTTTATTGCCATTTTATTTGCATACCAGTTGAAAATAATCTCCAGACATAAAGCTGTAGACATAAAGAGCTTACTCTCATCTGTTTGAGAAAAACCAGTGCAATCGTTCTTTGCTCAATTACTTCTTTGTGAGTTCATATTGTTCAGACTTACTTTTCAGCATGCCGTGATGCTGTGTATAATCTTTCTTTTCTTTTCTGATTTCTTGATGACATCCCATCAGAACTTGACGTAATGGATGCTCCATTAGCAAATAAGGAACTGATAGCATTGTTCATGTTAAATATTTTCTCTTTGTTTCGGACTTATCAGCACATCATGGAAAAATTAGCAACAGAAGCCTGTTTTCAAGTTCAATGTTTGTCGAAATGTTAGCACTGAGATGTGAACTACATTAACTTATTAGTTTGTGAAAAGCCTCTGTGACAAAATACCAGAACAATTATGCATTGCCAGTGTCAAGGACAGTTGCTGACGTTATTTTCCTTAGTGGCTTCAAAATGTTGTTATGAGTGACTCTGGTTCTTGATTGCAGTTTATTTACATGGATGAACTTGTTACTCTGTACTTACATTGTCCATTGAGCAATTGTACTCAATGAAACTCCTTGGCCAATTCTTCTCTGTTAATGTTTCGTTAAGCCTTGCAAAATTCGTAGGGCTGGAAGTGCATTTTTTCTTTTCTAGATCTAAATGCATATTATATTGTTTCACATACGGATGATTTCCATTCTGCAACAGGAAACTTTGGAAAGCCGGTTGTTACTGTAACTTACTAGTTGATGCCTTGGAACATATAATTTTGAATGCCAGGTGACCGTAACTTATTAGGTGTTGCCTGGAACATATATATAGATATTATTGAATTCCAGGTGACTCACCTGCTTCTACTGGAAAAAGTGAATGACAGCTGGTACTTCAGTGTAAATTTAAGTTCCTAATTCTATTAGAGCTGCAAAAGTCAAGTTCTAACAGAAAAAGAAGAGGATGGCTTCCACTAATGAAAATGTGACATTGTTTCATCTCAGAATCCATGGACATGCGAATTCTAGGATTTATTGGCGTTTTCTGCATAGCGTTTATGCTACCAGAAAACATTTTGCACTTGACTTCATACACATTCTCACGCTTATGCTCTTATATGTCACGTGCATTCTGAAGTTTGTGAATCTTACATGGTCGCAAAATTTTGTCAAACATGGATAATCGAATTACTTTTAACACAAAAATAAAGCCAAACTTTCTTTCACTTTACTAACTTTACTGAGACCACAAATGCAAGCACACATGGGACTTCGTTATGCCTGATGTCAAGCTTACCATTCCTCCAACATTGCAATTCCTTGTTTTTTCTTTTCTTTTGCAAGCTAAGAAGATTATGTTTATTAAGAATTGTACTTGTTTCATGACAATGCTTTCTTTGGATCAATCTTAGGTATTTTATACAAAAGAGGCAACACTACGGCAACTGACCAACTTCCACCCTCGATCCAAAATATTAAAAAAACTCTATGGGTTTAACCTTATGATTTTAGATAATGGTCTAACCTTTCAGTTACCAAGGGCAAATGTTCGAATGAGCTACAATTCTTGAGCTTGATGGAACCATGTTTTCTCCTAGTATTCAAATCCCTTATATTCTTGCATGTTTTCAGCACAAATTCATTTCAAAGTAGCTTGGATGACGAGATAAACTGAGTTCAGAAAACAGAACTCGAGGTCAATGCATGTCTACAATGCGAGGGATCTATCAACCATAGAGATAACCAGCCTCGCCAATCTAAAGACTTGATGTATTGCCAACCGTTGAATAAAAATACCAAGTGACCGTAAAATCCAAATGTTGAAGGGCGGCAAGAAATGGCGCATCGATAAGGGTAGGAAAATACGACATTAAATTACCGGGAGGATCCTTAGTAAGAGTCAACAAAGAATATGCGGTTTTAAACAAATACTAATGATGAAATAACAAAACTGCTTATGGTAGCAGATGCGAAGAGAAATGCAAGCAAAAAAGCATATGACACTCACCATGTACATATGGTGCATGTCGTATGAATGCACACAAAAGCCGTTACTGTGTTGTTTGCATTTTTGGAAAACATGTCGTTCTGTTCACCAAAAGGTTACGTCTTGTCATTTTGTGCTAGCGAGACTAATAATGCAACGTAAATCTAGCAATTGCAGCTCCACTATTAATCAATGTACGGAAAAAGAAACACTTCAATTCAACAGCACAAAACGGTGAATGCGGAAGGTTGAGTTTCGCACCAAGAGGAAATGGGAGGTTGAGTTTTGCGCCAAGAAGAGATGCATGGGAGGATATGTCCACCTTCATCCATACGGACCTATATATGGCCACACAATTGATCCTTGTTGGGGAAGGATCGTCACGGAGCGTTAGGTCCAATTTGGGCCGCCGATTGCCCCCGCGCCGGTCCGTTCACACCCGAAACGTGAAGGCATTCCCCATCCTCCCCAACTTGACATGCTCCAAATTTTCTGTTCAGTAAACACTTTGAGACTCCAACAACCGAATCATTTATACTCACATTCCAAGTTAATGATGATTTCTTTGATCTTTATGATAGACTCTAGTTCTTCTTACAATGCCCACATTTAAGAAAGACATGTCTTGAATGAGGATGAAAACAATATAAAGGAATGTCTTTTCCAGTATCAGGATGCCTCCTTATGCACATTGACTTGCCTAGATGATGCTGAAGGACCGGCGGGGGGGGGGGGGGGGGGGGGGGGGGGGCACTACTGTTTGCTAAATTGATTGGTACCAATATTATGTGCTTCAAGAGTTGAACCTAGCATGGAAAGTTGTATTGCAAAATCAGCATTGCCTAAGTACTTCGAAGGATTCCTATTGGTCATTTCTGTTGAATCTATTTCATCAAAAAATTGTTAAGCAAGAAATATTGATGGACATTGCAAGAACCGAAGAAGAAACTAGTTAAATGGGTAGTTCATGATAGATAACCATGAATGTACCACCTTGTAAGGCTGGTATGTTTCATGCATTATTTACTAATAACATCATTTAAAGACAATGAACTTTGATTTGGTGTAAATTTACTCATAGCATCAAAAAAGCCCGTGGAATTACCAAGGGTTTGTTTATTTTTTACGAGTGAGGGAGCTCTTTATTAGGGATTAAGTAATGTTATTACAATCTGACTCATCAACTCCAGCCAAAGTAGCAGGAGTTACATGCTCATGATCAACATGATCACGGGCAGGAATTAAAAAAGGCACAACTTTAAGGACGACTAATGGCTAACTGCGCAGGCTCATGAGTCAACTTTATTTATTCTGCTCTCTCCCGACCTTCTTAACCAAAGGAGCCACCCGGGATCCGTCTCCAACATGAAGTTACAATCTTGCTATTGAGCTGCAAGTTTGATTCCTTCTGAGAATGTTGTAACCTCAGCCTCTTTTGCATCCCTTCAGTAAAAGAGAACATGCCATGCTGACAGCAATGGCCATCCTGCACTGTCTCTGATGATAACCCCAACAGAAGCTGCACCTGCACCTGCACATGTTGCTCAACAAAAGCACCATCGTCATTATGATCTGTAGCACCGTTTGATCTGGTGGAACCCACCTCTTATCAACCACATTATCTCTTGGCACGGAGCTCTTCTTCGATCTGAACAGGCTCCCCTTCCCTTTCACATCCGGCACAGGTTCCTGTTGTCGGATTTGGAGCAGTGCAGCCATATACCGTTTTAGAAATTCATCTGAGCCTTCAATAGATATTACCTCCCCTGCCTTTAGTACACCCTTCCATATGCTCCACACTCTCCAAAGGATCATCAGCAGGTTTCCGTTGACCTCCTCCGAGTGTCTCTCCAGAATCATCAACAATCGATCCGGTCCGAGTACTCAAATTTAGATTCAGCAGGGAGTTCCCAAATTTCTCTCATGGATTGTTTCGGTGCTACTGCTTGAAGACGGCGAATTACTGCATGAAAGCAGTCCTCATTTGGCTCACCACATAACAAGCAGTCAGCCTGCCTTTTCAGGTGATGATGTGATTTGTTAGCTCTTGATGGGATGCCATTGTTAATAAGCTTCCGTCCGAAAACCTTGACTTTCGAGGGCACATTAATTCTCTAGAATTTCTTCCAAATACTCCATTCAACTTCAGGAGATGTGCTACTTCTTCAGCCGATACCATGATGTATTTGCATACCCAGCCGGTAGGCACTCCTAACCGAGAACAAACCATTTCTCTCAAAGTTCCAGGCCACAGTTTTACAACAAGAGTGAGTTGGGATCCTTATTTTTAGAATCTCACTAGCATCACAGGGGTAAAAATATGTTCTAACAGTTGCTTCATCCCGAGCTGAGGGTGTTGTACTCAATAGTATTCTGTACGATGACGCTGAGAATTACTTGAACATGGAGGAAAATATTTTGCAGAGTTCAACCCAGCCTCTCCAAACGAAGCCCTTGATCCAAGAATGAATTATTTTAGAAGGAGCTGCATACAAGTGTTTCTTAGAGAACAAGTGAATTATCCCAATGAGTGTAGGGCAGTTTCAATAACGTGTCAATTGTCAAGTGCCCTAACAGCACTCTCGGCAGATTACCTGTCCTGGATTATCTACATATGTGGTTTCAGGTACACATAAGAGTCATTTTCTAGTTTTAGCTAACATGCATTTTAGCACAGTCCCAAAACAATCCAAGAATATGCAGGCTGCATTCATGTAGAATATATTTTCTCACTATGATACGTTCAACATGCCTGAACCAAGAACATAAACTAGATCTATACTGATTTTTCAGAGTTTCAGTTATATCCACAAATTGCAGCTTTGCAGAGACAAGAGAAGCATAATTGACTAGCAGCTTTGTAGGGACTCTAGGAGCATATTTGATCTGTACAAGCCTCTCTACTGTGATCCTCTTAATTTTTACAAGCTTACCATATTTGGCATTCCTTGTCTTTATTGCCCTAATGTCAATTCTAAGCTACAAGAGGAAATTTTAGCACAAAGTAAAAATGATACTCCTATCCCCATAAAAAAAATGAAGGAAATAAACAAACATACATTAGAATGGATACTGCTACATACAAATTTCACAGAGGATATAGTTCTTCAGATTCCATTGATAATACAAAGGATTCAGAATCGCAACCAAAAAAAAAATGCAAAGAGTTTAGCACATACAGTCTCCACTCTCACAACAAGAAGATCGGAATTAAGAATCTTCAAACATTGAAATTGCCATGGCAGGAAGCAGGATAGAGGCTCCATTGCAGAACAAAGATGTGGAGTGGAACTCAAATCATAGTGACAGCAATGGCTTCTTTCAAACTTGAAATTTCTGATCATCAGACAGGAGACAGAAAGGAGAGCTCAGCTTGCAAAAAGCATACAGTAGGTTCGGTCTGAAAAAGGTAACTCCCAACGCTAGCGACAAAAAAGTGGATTCACTGACATTGTCGCGACACTAAATAGGAATAGTTCTTATTGGCTGCTGGGCATCCGAACGTTACCAATACCTATGCTTGACCAATAAAGCACCATTTATTTAAAGTCGGCTATGCCTTGTCATTGCACATAAGCTGATAATTGCATTATCTTAGCAGCGTCCCATGCTAAAGAAGCAGAGCAGAGGCTTAAACTAAGTTGGCACGACCCAGGCCCCTAATATTTATAATCCAAACAAACTAGGCTGGTAAGCAAAAAAGTTATACCAAAACTGCTCCAATGGGTATGGGCATCCTGTCTCTTTGAGCATTGAAATTTCCTGGTCCTCCATGTTATATGACATGATCCTCCCAGGAATGCTGAAAACTAGCACACCATGTTGGCCAGTCTTCCCGTTCCTCGAATGACATAGATTGGTGACAGTGCAAGGTAGTCAATTATCTTTTGTTGACTGTTGCGAGTATCCCATGTTGGCCATTCAATGTCGGGGTACAGGTGTTTCACTTGATTAAGGTCAACATGATACAAAACAGACCACTCCGACTTATTTTCTTGCATCTCTAGGACATCAAAGCAAGCAGTGAGTTTATCCTTCTTTGTATAACCAATCTTCTGGAGATGACCACCAGACTCTCCAATATAGGCACAACTCCAGTCTTTTTTCCTTGATGGCATTGGCATGTCTGTAACACGTTCTTCTTTGATTATAAAGCGGACCAAGGAGTGTGTCATTATCCATACAACTGAGCCATTCCAGAAGATGCCATGCATCGAGTGGAGGCCTTCTAATAGGCCCAGTGAGTGATCAAAAGGAACGGGCGTCCCCCAGGACTGTGTCTCGGAAGAGTAAATATGAATGCGATGCATTCCGCCAAGCGCAATAACCTTGTAATGCTGCGACTTGGACGGGTCAAAGGCAAGGCTGACATAAAAGGTGGCGTCTGTTGGCAAGACAATTTCGACGAGCTTCTTGGTCAGCGGGTTGCAGACATAGTGGATTGCTGGGCAATCGGATGGTCAGCAGCAGAGCAGGAGCAACCCACCGCAAGAACCACGGACCTTCAAGATGCCTAGTTCTGGATCTACAGGAAAGGTACCGGGGATAAAGGAGAGGTCAGGGGTGAGACGATCCCCGGCGGCTCCTTCCTCACCCGCCTCCGGCTCCGGGTCGAGGGCCAAGTACTCGGTTGTGGACCACTGTCGGTGGTTGAAGAAGAACCCGGCGATGTGGCGACTGTGGCCGGCGTGCCGCATTGAGAAGCTGGCGCGCACAAAGTGGTGGTCCGTCGTGAGGGCGCGCCCGGGCGACCTCCCTGGGAGGAAGAAAGCAGAGGATGCCGGCGACGAGGTCGTCGGGAAGCCCCGAGAAGTGAGTCCCTCTTTGAGGCATCGAATCGATTATCTCGCAGCTGCAACAACACATGAACAGCGATGAGACGAGGAAGCGGTCAGAGTCAGACGCACATCGATTGCACTCGGGGGGAGAGGAGCTTGCCTGTTACAGACGAGAATCCCGCCGGCCACAGCTTTCCAAACTCCGGCGAACCGCAGAAGTTCATCTACGAGGAGGGCTCCGCCGCTACGGAACGAACATTTCAGTTTCCACTCTGCTCAGACTTGGAAGAGGGGCGATGCCTTGTAGACAGAAACGGAAGTCGCCAACGGCAGAGAGGTTCTAAGTAGGCTGGACCGAGCTGCATGGGTTTTGGCCCAATTCTTCTGAAGTGGGCCAGACCGGGCTCATTGAGTTTCAGCTGTGAACTGGACCTGCATAGAAGCATTTTCAGTGGGCCGGACCAACAAAAGCCATCGTCGCCCGGTGGGATCATTTCAATTTAACACTTTGAGATTCGTGCAACATAGACATCCGACGGCCCGGCTTCTTTCTTCCTTCTCCTGTGCCCCCCCCCCCCCCCCGACGCCATGGCCGCCACCGACGAGCCCAGCGAAGCCAGGTTAGCGCGACAGAGGGCGGCAGGAGCCACCGGAGATGATGGAGGAGGGCGGGGCGTGGGCATCTAGCCGGAGAATCCCTTAGTGTGCGCGGGGTTTGTACCCCCAAGCTCTCCTCCTCCTCCCTCCGGACATAGAAATATGGCAGCTAGCCGGACCGGCGGTGGGCTGGGCGATACGGGCGGGGCGGTGACGCGGCGGGGACGCCGCCGGTCGCGGTGGGCGGTGTTGGGGCGGGAGCGTCACTTCCGGTCTAGCGCGGCGGCGGGGCGCCGCCAGAGCCGGGCTTGAGGCGAAGGCGACGAGGGCGAGCACGAAGACGGCGATCGAGGACAGCGGCGGCGCGAGGAAGAAGGAGGAGGGAGGAGGCCGCTGCCGTGGGCCGAGTTTGCGCGGGCTGTGGGCCGTTCTATCAGAAGCATTCCGTTGGATTTCCTACGCATAGGAGGTCCCTAGTCGCCCTCCTTGATTTTACCTGGCTCCATCGATAATTCTGGTCAAGGAACCTAAAAAAGGTTTTCCTTATTTTGTTGAAGGAAGAAGCTCATTTTACTACCCTCAAATATCTATGTAGTTCACTTGGCCACTTAAACTAATTTTTAGTCTATTTTACTTCCTCTAACTATTTAGATTGGTTCAATTCACTCTCTTATGAATTTTATCTTTTTTTATCTCTAGCTACACATCATGTTTAAGCGTAAACTTTTGTGAGATTATAGGTTAAAACATACCTTATGTTAGAAAAATGTTTAAAGAATTGTTTTTCAAATATTTTTATGTGGAAAGTGTGCAATATAAATTCGACATATAAGATAGAATAATGCAAGACAATATTTCTGAAAAAATCTGGAATAATTTTTCTAGCATAGAAGATGATGTCATCTACCATCCTACAAAATTTGAGCTTCAAATATAACCCATAGAAAAAGAAACAAAAAAGAAAAAATTCACAAAGGGGTGAATTGAACCAATCTAGATAGTTCGGGATAGTAAATCAGACTAAAAATTAGTTTAGAGGGTTAAGTGAACAACATGAATACTTAAGGTAGTAAAATGGACTTCTTCCTTTGTTGAATGCGTAGCATTCCTCTGGAATGTTGTCATTCTTGCACATTACAGAGTTTGGAATATTGACAATCATACGGATTACTGCTTTCATCTGAGAATTAAAACACTCTAGCTCTGAAATTTCACTCAGTTGCCTTTATACCTTAATATAAAGTTATGAGGTAAGGTCAGGCCTGCCTTAGGGCTTAGGTTCCTCTAATGAAAGCAGTGTCTTAAATAACGGGCTAAAGCCTTTAGCGGTTGATATCCACAAAAGTTAAGAAAAGTTATAGCAGGCTATAGCCACAGCTAAACCTATTTAACGGTTTAACAGTATTATTAAAAAATCAATAAATAATTAGACATAAAACATGACATCAAGAAATTTTTATAGGCTAAAATAGGACGAGGGCTTCATACCTTCATTGTATCATCATTCAAAGTGTTAAACACCTTGATTTAGTTGGCTAAATCATCTTGTAAAGTTTCAAATATTATGAAAAGCTTCATGCCTTCATCACACCACTGTTTAGCGGGCTAAATTACCTTAGTTTAGCGGGCTAAATTACCTTAATTTAGCGAATTTAGCCGGCTATAACGGTGGCTATAGCGGGCTCTGAGGTTTAGCGCTAAACAGAAGTTAGCTTAGCCCCTCGTCTCTCCAAAGGCTATAGCGGGCTATAGTGGTGGCTATAGCCGGCTATTTAGAACATTGAATGAAAGTCACACTTTTCACGTCAAGAACAAACTGAAGCTTTTCCATTTTGAAGCGCATGCAGTCTAAAATTTCAAGGTTTCAGCTAGTGCTCTTGATTGCTGAGCAATGGCAGAAGCTTGCACATCAGTCTGCACTCAAGATGGGACAGACTGAATCTAGCTATGTAACTAGGCAGAAAGCTAGATACTGTTAGAGTACGTGCTTAGCACATGCCTATATGTATTGATGCAATTCCCAGCGAGTAATATAACGCGTATTCCCCACCGTGTCATTATTGCACATTACACAGTTTGTCAAATTGATAATCAGACGGATAACTGCTTTCATTTGAGAATTAAACCACTCTAGCTCTGAAAATTCACATGTTTGCCTTGGTGCCTTAATATAAGTTCAGAAGTAGGATCAGGCCTACGGTAGGTTTCTCTAAAGAAAACCACGCTTTCCACGTCAAGAACAAAACAAACTTAAGCTTTTACATTTTGAAGCACATACAGTCTAAAATTTCAAGGGTTCAGTTATATTGCGCGCAATTTGTGAGTGATCTCGATGCAAATGCTACTGATGATATTCATGTCAGTGCTAGATAGTCTGCAGAGCAAGAAAATTAAAGTAAAGAATACAAGACAAACTGAATGCAGTCTATAACTACTCTGTTCTTTTCTGATGGTAGGTAGCCTAGTACCGTCTTTGATACTACCGCCGTTTCATTCCCATTCTCATTGCAAATGAAGGATGAAAGAACGGAGGTAATTTTGAGCTTGGATATCATACTCATCAGACAACATGCTCAGGGACTAGAGACGATGAGTATGAGAACATTCTCAGGTGAGTTCTTTTTTTTTTTTCTTTTGGGCGTAGGATTCTCAGGTGACTCTTTTGTAGCGAGCCAAAGTAACCAAACAAGCTACACCGCACCTTGTTTTATGAGAGCATCTCCAAGAGTTCTCAAAAAAATTACTCCCAAAAAGCTGGTTTTGGGAGCTTCCAAAAAAAATTCAGAGCTAAAAAAAACCCACTCTACCAACAGCTCCTAATATTGAGCCCCCCCCCCCCCCCCCCCCCCCCAAAAAAATAGACATCATTTGGGCCTCAACGGAACATATAGCCCACTAGTATGGGGGGTCGTCGCTGACGCCCCGGGCGTAAACAAATCGAGCGCCGCCCACCCGCCTCTTCTTCTTCCTCGTGCCGTGCACTTCCCCCGCCGACCAAACCGCCACCCTAGCCGCTCCGTCGCCTCCCGGCGTTGTCGCCGCCTGCCGCACCCTCCCTGCTCCCCGCCCGCAACCTTCTCCGGCAGGGCAAGGCGAGAGAAGAGGCAGGGGAGAAGCAGTGCATGCGCGGGAGGATGGACATTGGCCGCCGCAAGCGACTTTTTTTCGCGATTGGGAGTGGCAGGACGCCCGGAAAGATGGGGAGTGAAGCCGTCAAGATCGAAAAAAATTCTCTGCAGACCGTCCGCAAAGGAGCTACTGTGCGGCCCCGCCTCAGATGCTCGACACATGGAAGGCTGGGGAATCGAACGGGATATGAGACCGGTGTGGCACCTGACGGGATTGACGGGCTCCAGACAAGAAAGCATCGGCTCGGCTCCAAATTCTACAGCTCGAGTTCTTCAGCCGCGTCGCGGCCTCCGCATTCAGATCCAGCGACGAGGCCATGCGTGCTCAAATCGTCATCACCCCCGGTGTCGAGTCCCGGGCCGACGTCAAGGAGGAGGGGGAGAGCACCACGCCGCTACTGCGACTTGCTCTCGCCGCCGGTGAAGTTGGATAACGGCAGAAGCTGCTGACGCAATGACAATGGAGGTCTCAGCAGCGAGCGACAACGTGATCTCATCTGATCTCGCTTCGTTATCGATGGCACCGAAGGAAGCTCCGCCGCCGACGGGAACTAGGTCACCGGTGTGCGGCGTTTGTTCTGTTTCCTTTGGTCCGTAGCCTCGAAGGATCACTCCAGCCGAGGGAGAGAGTCTTTTGCTATTTTGGCCTCTTTTTCGTTGGGCTTCGCTCAAATAGCCACAAAAGATTGGGCTTCTCTAAAATAACCGCAAATACATTGCCGCTACTCTAAAATAGCCATATGAATTTTTTTGGACTAAAGTGCCCTCGCCCTTTCTTCTTCCTCTCGTCGAGCCATTAGAGACTCCTCCACCTCGCCGGCGCGCCGGCACCGGTCTCCCCCGCCCAGCAGTGGAGCTCCCCGCTGAGCTGCAACGCATCGGCCTCGGCACCTCTGCGCGAGCTTCTCAATTCCTACCCATCTGCCGTCGTGGCCCCCTGCACGCAGTGGCGGACGCAGCACAAGATTTTAGGGGGGGCTTGACAAGACATGCCAACATATAATCAAATTGTTCAAAAGTCACATCTTAAGCAAAAAAAAAAAAAAAAGAAAAAGAAAAGAAAAAGAGGAAAATGCAAAAAACTGAATGGCCGGATCGTGTAACTGGCGAGTAAGGGCCACTGAATGGCCGGATGGGCTTCATTGATTAGCAGTAGCCAGAAAACCTTCACGGGCTAGCTTTATGGGCTGGCTAGAAAACCTGGGCCAGTTAGCCCAATTCACTCCTTCGTTTCAGGCAGCCCAAACACGAATAGAAACCTTTCTTCAACCTCTGTTCTCTGTTTTTCATCCATGGCTGCTACCAAATGCTCCAAAATTCGAGGGAGGGCTCAGGGGAGGCTCCCTTGTCCGGTGGGCAGCAGTGGCGGAGCCAGGTTTCAAACTGAAGGTGGGCCGGCAGGTAATTGTTTTTTTTGTGACACAATAGATTTGAAGCGCCAATTTACAATTAAGTTCAAGTAACAAAATGATGCCCAACAAGTAAAGATTCAATTGATTCTTAAAGTGTTAAGAAAGTAGTATGTTTTACATCCTCAACTCCCAGAAAGTGTTCATTCGTGCAGAGGTCAATGTTCTTGCGATGGACCTCAACCAAATTGAACTGCAGCATTTTTAGATAATAATTGAACTGCAGCATGAGTACCATTAACAGCAGCATAGTGGAAGCTAGGTCACGCCATGGCTATGCTAGGACATGCTGAGCACTGTCTTGCCATGGATCTCAATCAAATTGAACTAGTCCTCATCCAAATCAAAACTCTAGCCTCGATTGAGCTCATTTCAGTCTTAATGGAAGAAACACGGGAACAAATCACCAATTTGCGAAGTGCGAACAGCTGCAGCAGCTGTGGAAGTCCCAAGTCCGTTCCTGCTGTTCTGGCGTGGATTCCCGTGTGCGCGTCGACGAGCTGCTGCAGGTCATAGTAGCCGGAGCCCAGAGAACGAACCATAGCTCTCCCAGTTCTCATGCCCGGTAGACGCTGGCGCCGGGGACGCCTGACGCTCGCGTGCGAGCAGGGCAGCGTCGCCGCTCCTCGTTACCATGCGACGAGGACGGCCACAGCAGGGCAGTTGGTCCTGCGGCGTCGAGCAGGGCGGCGTCGCTGCTCTCCTTGACCGGTGAGCTGGGGACGGCCGGACGCCGTGCGACGATGGCTTTCCCCTCTGTCGTTCGCTTGGCTCAAGTTGCCACTCAACTGGTTGCTGGCTTGTTGCGCGACAGAGAGACAGAGGATGAGAGTCGTTTGACGGCCGAAACTGGGGGTGGGCCGCGGTCCACCCGGCCCACCCCGTACCTCCGCCACTGGTCACGCGCGCATGTCTGGCTGCCCACATCTCACGTGCAACGACGAGGCCACGAGACGGCGCTAGCGCTGGACTCGATTTACCCCATTTTTTTATGCGTTTGATTTAGCCCAGATTCGATTGTTGCATTCGAGATGATTCCTTGCTGCTGCGTGCTAGCCAATGCAAAATTGGGCTGCTGCGTGCGTGCCACGAGACTGCTGCTGCGTGCGTGCCAGCAGCTCGCGCCCGCGCCTGCAGCTCGCGCGCGCATACGCTGCTGCCTCCGCGCGGCCCGCGTCACTGCTGCCCACGCAGCTTCCCACGCCGCCGTCTTTGCAAAACTCTGCGAAGAAGGGGACACGCGGGGTGGAGGAGCCGGCGGACTCGCCGTCGAGCTCCAGCTGGCTGCTGGCGAGAGGAGCAAGAAAGAGAGAGGGTAATTTTGTCTAAGGAAAAAAGAGATGCTATTCTAGCGGTGCAACGGTATGGAGGCTATTTTAGAGAAGCCTAATCTTCTAAGGCTATTTGAGCGAAGCCCAGTGAAAAAGAGGCTAAAATAGCAAAAGACTCGCCAACGAGCGTGGCATCGTCTGCGAGCCGTGAGCTGCAAGGGAGATGCACAGGAGTCGAGCGACGTCCTGGCGTAGATTAGCGTGGGCGTCCATGTGGCAGTCATCCGAGGCGGGGCCGCACAACAGCTCCTTTGCGGACAGTCTCCAGAGAATTTTTTTTCCTCAAGATCAGGAGCGGCGGAAAAATTGGGAACGTGAACGGGAGTTGTTAGAGCGCCAGTTTTCTGCCTTGGTTACCAAAACCGGATTTTGAGAACGTATTTTGGGAACTCTTGGATTTGCTAGTAGCAAAAAAAAGTCGTCGTAGCAGCAGAACTGACGGAGAGTAGTCAATCTGTAATAGCGCACATTTGGTTTGAGGATTCAGTGCATCCGGGATGGGCTCGTCCGGTATGCGCGTAGGATCGGTTGTTTTTATCCTGCTTGCAGTGAAAGGACCTCCGTCCCGGGAAACAAACGATCGAATAGCTAGCGCGGCGTGATCATTTCCCATGAAGGCGGAGCATGCACGCAGTAACGGCAGTCGCGCCCGTTCCAATTCCCGATTCACCCCAACGTTTCAAAGGTCAAAGCAATCGATGCGCGCGAGTGTCTCTCATCAGGTCTTGTATCCTGGATACGCGTTCCATCGATCGAGCCGGTGTAGGCCTCGTTCGGTTACAGACAAGATTGATTCAGTGCTGGTTCATTCCGGAGCAGGATCAAGTGAAACCAGCTGTGTCACTCTATCCTTGCTCCCATCATACGGATTTGATCCGGAGGGTGAAAGACATGGCTGTGTTCCGAGCGGATTAAGGTTTAAAATGACCATTCCACCCCATATTTCATTCCTCCCCAAACGAAACTGAACGCACATTCCTGCTCCGGTCCGGATGCAAACATGTTCATCCCGGATCCACCTGGAACAGACGCGTTCCGGGCTGTTCAGGAGCAACCGAAGGAGGCCGAAGGCGGAGAGCATGCATGCAGTAACGAAAGTCGTGCCCGTTCAATTCCCGATTCACCCCAAATTTCAAAGGTCAAAGCAATCGATGCGCGCGAGCGCCGTCTCTCGTGAGGTCTTGTACATAAAAGCATTCTGGTTACCGAACACCCCGCTTACATGATTCTCAGCCACGTGTTGGCTTTGGGGGACGTGCGGTACCAATGTATATGAGGCATAGCTAATTTTTTTTGGTTTTTTTTTTTTTTTTGCTTGTATTGATCTTTGACCGCCCTGCAGCCAGGGCGTGTGGCAGTGTGTCAACTGTAAGCTTTTCAGTTGATTAAATAAAGTAAAGACAAACAGATGGATTAATGATGGTTGGTGGTAGCTGAGCTGTGCTGCACAAAGGGTCCTGGAATCTCTGTTCCAGTTTCAATGGATCAGCCATCGTGTTGTACTTGTACCATGAACATGGCACCGCAGGACATCTAATGGTACTTCTCTCAATAAAACAGAAAAGCATTCTGGTTACCGGACACCCCGTTAACATGATTCTCAGCCACATGTTGATTTTGGGGGACGTGCGGTACCAGTGTATATAAATGAGGTCTTGTATCCTGAACACGCGTTCCATGGATCGAGCCGGTGCAACTTCAATCCCACGAACAATAGTAGTGTACTCGCGTATTGTTGTGTGGAAAATCCCCAGAATTTGAAACGTTTGAGCGTAGAACAGTGGAGCAGTAACTCGCGTTCATCCTTGGAAATCACAAATACTAAAGCCGAAGCGACACCATGAACTAGAGCAGTAATGGCTGCCGAACCGAAGCGCCGAGCTCCATTTAACCACTTCATCACCTCCTTGCCCCCGTACGCGGTGAGCCTCCACAAACAATTTTCCAAATCCTCAAAAGCGCCGCCCGAATCCTCCACTATCTCATCCTTCCGCCGCCGTTGGTTCATCGATCGCCATGGCAACTGAGGCGATGGCGGCGCCGGCGGACTGGT
Organism: Eragrostis curvula; assembly: GCA_007726485.1. Taxonomy (NCBI): domain Eukaryota; kingdom Viridiplantae; phylum Streptophyta; class Magnoliopsida; order Poales; family Poaceae; genus Eragrostis; species Eragrostis curvula. The sequence goes on from RWGY01000026.1 coordinate 5,482,195, forward strand.
CCTCACTTCCGGCTGACCTCGTCAACCGCGTCGCCGACTGCTTCCTCTCCACCAACGACCTCGACTACTACGGGCATGTTTGGTTTGCTTTTCTGCTCAGCCTGGCTCGTATCTACCAGCCAGGTCCCTGTTGGCCAGGCTGAGCAGATGCAACATTGGTTTGATTGGTTTCCTGTTTCTACCCAGCCAGGCTAAGCACAGATGTTGTTTGGTTGTTCGCATCTGTACGCATGAAAGAAAACATTAAAATTAATGCAACTATGATGTTTATTTTGTACAAGTATGTCATAAAATGCTCTTATTTTATCTCATTAAACCTTAATCAACTTTGAAAAATACTAATATCACTTAATACTTGCTAATCGCGTGCTAAATACCATGATTAGTATGGAGCCACCCGCACCCACCGAGCCTGGCCCGAGGGAAACGGATTTCATTTGCGTTTCCCGCGAGCTAGGCTCGCTGGCGCCTCGTGCATCCGCTGGCCAAGGCCGTCTCCTCGTGCAGGCAACCAATCACTACGAACCTGCATCACCGCAGCCTGGCCGACCCATATGCAGCTAACCAAACGCGATCTACATGTACCTCCGCGCCGTGTGCCACAACTGGCGCGGCGCGACGGCCGACCCCAAGTAGTGGCGGACCCACCCTGTGGGTCCGCCAGGGCCTCGGCATACCCTAAAATTTCTGGCCCAGCCCACACGATCAGTCGATGGGAACTGCACGCGACGCTCTAGCGCAGTCACTATGGGAAACCCCTGATTTGCCGAGTGCCAGAGACACTCGGCAAAGCCCAGATTACACTTGGCAAAAAGTTTGCCAAGTGTAACACTCGGCAAAGGCCAGACGACAACCAGTTACCGGCAAAAGCGACTTTGCCAAGTGTCAAGAAGGCACTCGGCAAAATAAAGTGCCCTGACGTCAGGCACTCGGCAAACAAAAAAAATTTGCCGAGTGCTACGAGTCAGGCACTCGGCATAACCCACCTGTTTGCCGAGTGCCACCTGCCTGGCACTCGGCAAACAATGGTTACTTTGCCAAGTGCCAGGCAGTAGCACTCGGCAAAAAGTGGTCCCTTTGCCGAGTGCCTCAGGTCTGGCACTCGGCAAAGATCTGGGACACTCGGCAAAAATTTTTGACAGATTACAATAAATTGTTTAAAACCACTGCAACCTGAACCAAAATCACACCAAATCATACATATATGCTCACCATCATCACAGACACATATATATCATCACAAACACATATATATCATCACAAACACATATATATCACCACAAACAAATAGAAATCCATCACAAACACATATTTGTCACAAAGTACACATAGAAATGGTTCAAATTGTTCAAACCAAAGTTTTGACGTCCACAAGCACAAGTTCATGAAAAGGAAGCAAGCACACCTAGTTGGTTCATGAAATTGAAGTAGAAATACAACTACAAGCTACATCGGAGGGCGAGGATAAGGATGAACCGGCGACTAAGCATTGGGAGGGGAGGGGAAACCGGCGCGTTGGATCCCGCGGATTGATTCTGCAAGAAGAAGATATTGCATGATTAACACAAGATTTCAGATAGAAGCATACAAGCTGAAACATTCGATTACTTCATTGTATCATACTTGAAAGTAAGAAATGAAACTGCAAGGATCTCGAGAGACTGACCGGAGTGCCTTGACTCGGACTCGGAGTGCCGGCAGGAGGAGGAAGGCTGAGTGGAGGTAGTGGCAGCGGTTGCATCCTGGTATTCTGCCAATACTGAAACATATTTTGCATTTGCCGCTGCACCTCATCCTGCATTGTAACATCCCAGGCTGCCACCGGGCTGGGCCCGCTCACATTTTGTGCGGACCCCACTCTAACCCACCACCTTTTACGCTTTCGGCCTCGCTTCGCGTAAAAGGGTTAACCCAAGGTAATAGATGGTGGACAACCTAGGCTTATATGTTGGCCTCCCCCCCACTAGACTAGCAAGGTGGGATTAAATCCCACCCTCTCATGCACACTAGTGCACATGGGCCACAAAGGCCTAATCTTAAATGGACCGGGATATCACAAACACCCTCCCTCAAAGGAACCGACGTCCTTGTCGGGAATACCAGAGCAACACACCCTTGCGGGCAAAGGACCAGGAACACTCCCCTCTTGGCACACGTCTGTGTCCAGTGTCAGCCCATATGCCATGCCGTGTCCCACTCGGGGCCCACACGCGCCATGCGCCATATGTCTGCACCTCTGGCCCACACGCCCGTGCAACCGCGAGGGTCGGCTCTGATACCATTTGTAGCATCCCAGGCTGCCACTGGGCTGGGCCCGCTCACATTTTGTGCGGACCCCACTCTAACCCACCACCTTTTACGCTTTCGGCCTCGCTTCGCGTAAAAGGGTTAACCCAAGGTAATGGATGGTGGACAACCTAGGCTTATATGTTGGCCTTTCCCCCACTAGACTAGCAAGGTGGGATTAAATCCCACCCTCTCATGCACACTAGTGCACATGGGCCACAAAGGCCTAATCTCAAATGGGCCGGGATATCACATGCATCCTCGCAGCGTACATCGCCCGCTTATGCTCCAGCCTCGCATCGTACATGGCCTGCTGTTCCTGCAGCCTCGTCTCCATCTCCTGCCGTAGCTGGGCCTACAAAATATCATCCCAATGTTACAATGCAAAGCAAATATATGTCAAATTCAATGAAACAACGAATAGAACAGAAATAACCTGAACTTGGTCAATCTGAATCTGTGCAGCGCTCTGCCATGGGTGTATAGGAGGGGCTAAGGACGAGCTCCTTGCTCGGATCTGAGAGAGGGTGGGAGTAGAGGCCGTGTCCAGTGTGCTGTCTGCCATCCAGTACCGGCCATGCTTGTTACCTCCACCCACCCTCATGATGATCTCTCCATCAAGGTCCTCGGTGCTCGGGTCCCACTCTAGCCCGTGCACCTCCCTAGCCATCTCAGTGTACTGATTGAGGCGACTGTGGACGGTGGCGTTGCTGTACGCCTCGGGCGGGTCCTCTGGGTTGTAATCGACCTTGGACGTCGCCTTGCCCTTGTGGACCATAGCCCAAGCCTTCAACGGGGGGCAGGGCTAGCCACCATGCGCCGCCGACTGGAAAGGAAACCGAAATATGATTAGAAATTATGCAAAATTGAGAGTTACAAACAACGAAATGAATTCATGTACCCGTCTAGTCGCGTACACGTCAAGGGTACGGTTGCCTTGATGGTGTGCTGGATCAGGCATCTTCAAACGCCGCTCCCGGCAAGCTTGGTGCATCTTCTGCCACTCGAGGTCGCACCACCTCTTCACAAAATATTCCCAGCAGTTCCTATGAGCGGCGCAACACCACGGAATCACCTACACGTCATTTGACCAAGTTAGATGTTAGTTATTGTGAAACTATGAGAAGATCAAATTAAGCGTACTTAATCAAGTATAGAACACATAAGAATGTCAAATTACCGCCATGTATTGTTCTTCGGTCAGGCATATGGTTCGAGCCTCCTTTTTCTCTATCTTAATACCAAGTTTTTTAGCGTAGTAGATCCTCACGGCCTGGACGCACGCCTCGTAATGCATGTCCGTAATGAGTTTAGGACATGCCTTGTACGCTGCACGCCCCGCCCAGTCCCTCAATTCCGACTCGACCCTGAAGAAATCCTGCACATAGACGTGATGTATACTTTCATTGTTTGAAGAATATCCAATGAATGCGATGTATTGAGCAATTCAATGCAAACAAGACTTTCCCACAGCTCTCCAACCACCCGGTCCGCGACGGTGCCAAAGTCTCTCCCATCTCTGTCTTGGACATCGGCGACGCGTTTGTAGTGGTCCCACATCAAGGCCGGCTCCGCCCCGTCGGGCAAAGGCACCATGCCAGAAAAGAGTTTCTTGCACAAAAGACTGAGGATGCCGGCCGGAACACAGTTGTGGTCACCTGGAATGATCGTCTCCCAGCCTCTGCTCAAGTGATCAAGACAATGATTAGTTTCTATTGAGATTTTAAACATAGCAAATGACTTAACAGTTAAAGTTACTTACTTCTTCCCTGTGGGTCAAACCAACGGGCGTTTCTCAACAGGGATCGGTCATGGTGGGAGTTGTGCGGGACCTCGCATCCACACACTCGGCACGTCCTCCCCGTCCTCCTCCTCCCCGTCTCCGTCCTCCTCCGAGGCCTCCTGCTCCTGCCCCTGCTCCTCCTCACGGTCTCCCTCCTCCTCCTCCTCACGAGCAGGGGACGGTGGCCTCGACCCCCTCCCTCGACGCCTCCCGCCACTTCTGCTGCCTCGGGCCTTCGTTCGACCCCTCCCGCTCCTGGACCACTCAGCTGGAGCGGACCGCTTCCCAGTCACGGTCTTGTAGAGAGATGACACCGTCCTCAGCACACCACCACCCTTGCCCACCATCTTTGATCAATCACCTGTAATTAACAAGATTAAATCCATCAGTATTTCAAAATAGATGCAAAATAAATAAAACATTAATTAGAAAGTAACATAGTATTGCAGATATTAAATTAATTAGTACGGACCATACATGTATTAGAAATAATCATCAAGATGGGGATCCTCTTCATCGTTTGCCTCATCATCACTATAACACATGTCGATATCATCTTGCAGTTGCTCCGAAGGCGGAATGTCCTCGTCGTCTAAATGTAATCATTCAAGTAATTTCAAGTCGTTCACATTATGAACCTCATCTTCAGCGTCGTCGTCAACAACCGTTTCATTGTCTACTTCCATTTCGATCTCTTCGGTTAGGTCTATCACAAAACCCCCTTTAGCCCATCTTCTTGGAAGAACTCTCTGTCGACATATGTGTTTGGGTCTACATTGTAATCTTCATTCTTTGGGATAGGTAGTTTGCCGTATGGCGATACCTTGTACACAACATCCCAACCCTTGAGACGGTCGTCGGTTTGGCACGGGTATGGGAGATAATACACTTGTGTGGCATGTTGAGCAACAATATATACGTCGTCTCCTGGATAGACAGATGACTGTCGAATTTCGACTACCCAAGATTAGGGGTCCATCTAACTGATTGATGATCAAACCAGTGGCATTTGAATACGACAAGAGGGAGAGGTTTGCAACCATCAAAAAAAGTTCGTATATTTCTTCAACTCTTCCATAATATTCGACCCCATCGTCACCAGGAGTAAAAACTCCGGTATTAGTGGTTCTTCTATTAGGCCGATTCTGCTCATAGCTTGTTGTGTCAAAGCGGTACCCATTAACGTCATAGCTTTTAAATGACTTGACCCATAAAGACAACCACTGGCAACCTGTCTTAGTTCGGCATTCATTGTCGCATCTTTTAGGGCCTGCAAGTTCAAGCAGGATAGTTACCTATATTATTCGCACGTACGAGGAACTTGTAATGTCATACTAAGAAAATGCTAAGTACCTTCCGTTTGAACCAAGAAATGAAATCGGGCGATCCATTTCCCGCACCGTTGCAAAGAAGGGTATCGACTTTCAGTGGGGTAGGAGGCCTTTCACCATGCCAGAATACATCAAGAAATCCCCTGTAGGAATGAGGAACAAAGGTGTTGGATACGGAACAATTGGGTTAGATGCCTAATTATGAAATTTGTTCATAACTTACTTGATGTACGGCACACTTCGGTAAGGTTGGTCAGCACATACATCATGATAGTGTGCCACTCTTGATATTCCAAGTTCTTTTTGCTCAGTTCACCTCCACGTCCATATTGGCCATGGAAAAGGCTGAGGGTCGATTCATTTTCGTCAACGTTGTAACGAGGGGATGGATAATGCACACTTGGAAAGTTGTCAGAATAGTATTTTGTTGTGAAGTTTGACACCTCCTCCAGAACGTGTGCCTCTACAATGGAAGCTTCAATTTTACATTTATTTTTACATTTCGTTCGAAGAATCTTTTGACACCGCTCAATTGGGTAGCACCAATGGTTCTGCGCAGAAACCCCCCCCCCCCCCCCCCCCGCCCCATTCGAGCCTCATACGGGAGGTGCAAAATCATATGCACCATCGGAGTGAACAAGCCTGGTGGAAATATCTTCTCCAACTTACAGAGCAACACAAGCGCCATTCTTTCAATGTTTGCAATCACAGAAGGTGATATCTCCTTAGCACAAAGCTGGCGGAAGAAATAGCTCAACACTGCCATCACTTGCCACACATGATCAGGGAGATAGCCTCGAACCATCACGGGAAGAAGCCGCTCAAGCCACATGTGGTAGTCATGAGTCTTGGCCCCGTTGATTCGCATAGTAGTCAAGTTCACTCCCCTACTCAGATTCGCTGCAAACCCATCAGGGAACATTAACGTTTTAAACCATTCTAGTACTTTCCTCCTTTGGGGCCTCGTCAGGACGAAATCGGCCTTAGATTTTCTTCATGACTTGCCGGATGCAGGAGGCGCCATGTCTAGCTTTGGTCAGTTGCATAAAGTAGCTCGATCGACTCTTGCCTTAACATTGTCCCTTGTCTTATCAGGAATGTCCATGATTGTTCCGAAAAGTGGAACGTCTAAGCCATGTTCAACGTGCATTAGGTCAATGTTATGTGCAAGAAGGTCTTTCATATAGAAAAGCCTGTACAAGCCACAGATCTGAGTGAAGGCATGTAGCTCACCATATCCCACAAAACCACCGTCTTTTTCATCGACCTTGAGTGCATCTAACATAGAACTCACCTGCGCACCTGTCAAGAACTGCGGTGGAGGGTTGAGAACTTCGACACCTTTCGTAAACTTCTTTTTGTCTCTTCTGAATGGATGGTCAAGAGGGAGGAATTATCGGTGTTAGTTGAACGAAGAAAACTTACCACCCTTCTTCAATCAAATTTACCTCACAAGATGCTTTGCATACTGGGCAAGGAAACTTCGAGTGAATGTCCCAGCCACAAAACAACCATACGCCGGCATGTCATGTAGAGAGTAGAAGTACCAAACATAAATTATGAAGTTTGTCTTTGTAGCTCGATCGTATGTCCATACCCGTTCCTCCCAAGCACGTTCCAAATCATCAATCAGAGGCTCCATATAAACAGACATATTACTCCCCGGGTTTTCAGGAATTATCAACGACAAGAAAATGTTCTGCAGTTAAAATACGACACTGGGGGGGGGAGAGATTGAGGGGTATAACGAACACAGGCCAACAACTGTATGGGGCAGACCCCATGCCATAAGGATTGAACCCATTTGTTGCCAGGGCCACACATACATTACGAGCCTCTTGAGCTTTGATGTCATGAATGTCATCGAATCGTTGCCATCACTACCGCAGAACAGGTCATTAGTGACGGGTTTTTTCACCGATTAGTGACAGCTAAAAATCCCGTCACTAAAAATGCGTCACTAATGCCCGGCCGTTAGCGACGGGTTTGGAAGCCGTCACTACAAAGTGGTGACGGGAAATCAAAACGCCGTCACTACTATGTTTGACGGGGAAGAAAAAGCCCGTTAATGCTGTATTTGACGGGGAAGCAAAAACCCGTCACTGATATGTTTGACGGGGAAGCAAAAACCCGTCACTGATATGTTTGACGGGAAAGCAGAAACCCGTCACTATAGTGTGTGTGACGCGAACAAAAAGCCCGTCACTATTGTTTGTGACGGAAAAAAAAAAAGCAAACCCGTCACTCACGCACAGGCAAATTCCTGATGCACTAGTGAGTGACGGGTGAAGAAATCTGGGCTCAATATTGACACAAGAATTATACTTTTTTACTCCATTCCATATTCTGGAACTATATCACAACATTTACAAGAAATGTACATCCAGATCAAGCTCAGTATACAGTTATTCCCAAAGCATTCCACAGTATATACCAGCTTTTCAATAGAATAAAGATTACATTCTTGCTTCTGCTATTAGCGTCTAGCTAACTGCAGTACATGGTACAACATAGCTCAGACAATGGAACAAAACCAAAATTCAAACTCACCTGCAGCAATTCTCAGCTTCTGGACAAACTCTAGGCTATCTTTCTCCCCAAGGATAATCTGCTAACGCTCTGGGAAAGAAATAGAATGCACATTAATTAAAATATGACAAAATGAAACAGTTTTATAATAATAAATCGGCCATGACATTGTTCAGTTCTAGTTGCTCATCAAATCTCATGGTTTCATAGTGTTGCTCGATTTCATATCTTACTGAAATTTCATGGAAGTTGTATATAAAAAAAAAATCTGGTTTGATATAAACATGAGAACAAATTTCATAGGTCAACTTTACGCTACTACAGTGTCTGTGTGACTGATGACATAAATTCTATAGAACATTCATCACATCAAGGCAAAAGACAATCATTCATGTAGAACAAGAGAACAGTAAGTAGTAATTACAATATATATACCAGCAGCTTAAACATCAATGACTCAAAAGAGAATCAGAGTCAAGAAATAACAAGTCTGGCAACTCAATAATAAGGGGGAGAGAGCTGTTGTAGAGTAGTATCAACAAGCACGATGAAGCTGGGGTTTGGAAATTATCAACCAGATGCAGCACTATGTAAATTCAGAAGTATCAACGCTGCTTTTGAGTAGTAGCATGTGGAGTATACATAAGCAACCTTGAACACTCAACACTATGTAAACTGTAGAAGCAACAAATATATGTATATGGAAAGTACACACATCAGGCATAAATCCCACACTTATAATACATTCTAAGACAACCATCACACTATCAGAAGATGAAGATGCTATAACACATGCCAAAAGAAGAGGGTACCTCCCATATGGCCGCAGCGTGAGCCACCACTTTCTGTGCCCCTCACAGCAAAATCTTTACAACAACAAAATAAATCTCACAACAGCTATGGCAGAAGAATATGCAAAATAAATAAACGCTGCTCATGACATACTAAGTAATGGAGTTCATTTCACAGAAATAAAATATTAGTTGCTTCCTGTTGTATCCAAAGGGTCAAACATTAAATAGATTCAGAAGGGAGAACCAAGCAGGCAATCAGCTAGCTGAAATTTGCAATGGAACTTACACTAACTGAAAGAGAGATGGAACCAAAAGCTGCTGGTAAGACACATTAATATCAACAATATGGAATAATTGTCACGTCAGGTTTAACAATGACACTGCAATGAATAATTAATTCTGATGACATAAGGCACTCTGATTGATTACTATCAACTTCAATGCAATTTATGTGACAAACAGGTATTCACAGGGAACAATCATATATGTATGCCCTTGCCATAATGCATGATTCCATACAGCAACAATTGTTTTTTTTTAGTAACATACTGCAACAAATTTAGTGACTTATTAAGGATCATTGTAGTGGTAACCATCTAGACGTATGTACATGGTAATCCAAATTAATCTAATATTAGGGGTGCGCTACCTAACTACTTTGAATGAGTAGGAATAGGAATGGCAGATCCAGAAACGAAAGGAACCAGGTCACGGGGTGAGGGAACGAGGTAGAGAACGATACCTGAAGCCGGTGTTGGAGCTCGCGGAGGCGCGTCCAGTCTGGATCTCGTGAAGGGCGGCCACCGGCGTCGATCTCACCATGGCAGCGGTCGGCGTGGATCTCGCGAAAGATGGCGTGGTCAGGGTCGACGTGGCCGGGGCTGCCGAGGACCTCGAGGTATTGCGTGGGCACGTGGACGAGGAGGGGTCTTCCTCCGCAAACCGGCAACAAACCTGGGGACGAGGATGCCGACGTCGCTCGCCCGTCCACCATCTGCTCTTCTCTGAGGACGGGGATCTCGCGGAGTGCGGCGACCGGGGTGGATCTCGTGGAGGGCGCGGCCCTTGGGGATGTCGCGGAGTGCGGCGACCGGGAGGAATCTCGTGGAGGGTGCGACCCTCGTAGATCTCGCCAAGTGCAGCGACCCGGGTGGATCTCGTCGAGGGCGGCGGCGCCCGCCGATATCAGAGGAGGGTGGTGCTCGGACAAGGCGGAGGTGGGCAAAGACGAACGACCTTATCCTCTCGAGAAGAAGGTTTGGAGGACTAGTCCGCAGAGGTAAATAAAAAAAAACTGCCCAGTGGTTAACACCCGAACGGGTTCAGCTTTTCAACGCTAGGTTCTGAGTTCGAATCCCATGTGCCGGATGTTTTTTTCTCCCTTTTTTCCCCCTTTTTTCCCCTTTTACAGCATCCATAGGCAACGTGTTTTTTTTACGAGCATCCGTAAGCAACAGGGAATCGTCCCCACGTAAAAAAAAATTGTTGGACCCAAGTTTCGAACCTGTGAGCTTCAAAAAAAAATATAAGCTGCACTGATCTACTGGACTAGCAGTACTGATATGAGTACTGTTATTGACGGGTAAAACAAAACCAGCTCAACGGGTAACAAAAAAAGAAAACGTCTAGTAGGCATGCTAGTGACGTGTATATATTGTTCAAAAATCGTCTCTGCCGTTTCTGACGGTATTTAAAAAACCGTCACAATACTAGTGACGGTGGTATAAAAATGCGTCCCAGCATGTTGTGACGGAGTTCATAAATACCGTCACTAATTCGAGTGACGACTTTTTGGTAACACGTCTCTAAAAAGAACAGTGACGTATTTCTGGTTTTATGTCACAACTGTTTGAGTCGCGGAATAAAAAATACGTCGCTAATGTTTCCAGTATTTGTGACGGTTTGGAGTAAACCGTCACTATGTCAAATAGTTGTGACGGTTTTTTAAAAACCCATCACAATTGTTGCCGTGGAACCAAGTAGTGATGACGTGTTTTCAAAAACACGTCACTATTTGTATGGTAGTGACGTAATTATGATAATCGTCACTAATGTCATGTCACTAAAGCCCTGTTCTGTGGTAGTGCATGCTTCACCATCAGATGGATGTACAAGCTTATCGGCCTTGTATCGAACTCCATTTTGTGCCATATCATCTGTTTCGCGGATTCCTCGGTCATGTACAGCCGTTTGATCCTCGGTAAGAACGGAAAGTACCTTAGGATCTTCACGGGGACCGCGAGCTGCCTCTTTTGTCCATCACCAACGCCTACCTCCATGAACCTAGAGGACCCACACTTTGGACAGTATTTTGCTTCCGCATGCTCTTTCCTGAATAAGACGCATCCTTTCGGACATGCATGTATCTGCTCATATAGCATCTTAAGTGCACTAAGCAGTTTCTATGCCTCATGCATGCTCTTTGGCAGAACGTGACGTTCTGGAAGTAGGCTGGCAAGAACTGTCAACATAACATCGAAGGCGTTCGATTGAAGCTAAACTGGGACTTCACGGCCATTAGACGTGCAATGGCATCCAGTTGAGAAACCCTGGTATGCCCGTGAACAGATTTTTGTGATGCTTTAAACATGCCATAGAAGCGCTTTGCGGACTCCTCTAGCTCCTCCTCCTCCCTAGGTTGTTCACGGAACTGGGCTTCATGATAGTCATGTAACATGTCTCCTACCCCGCCATCAGCATCACAATCATCGACGCGTTGTCTCACAACCTCCTCCCTCAATCGATGGGCTTCACCATGGTAGACCCACCGGGTATAGCCTGGCATAAATCCATTGTTACCAAGATGTAAACTCATCTCCGCCTCTGTGTGTTGCCTTGTGTTGTCACAACGGCTGCAGGGACACCAGGTCTTTCCACCTTTTTTGACATTGGCAAATGCTTGTTTTAAGAAAGCAAGGGTCTTGTCAATCCATTCACTTGTTTCAGAACCTTTCCTTGGGCGGCCCGTGTACATCCACTCACAGTCATCCATCCTCTATCATATGAGCGAGCAATTTAAAATTCATTGGCATCTACACGATACCTACAATGTCTAATAGGTGAAGATAGGTCCTAATCCCACCCGACGATGCGTAGATGGGGTTAGTTTCCAAGGTCTACTCCGGTCCAAGACAGAATTTCGGCAGCACCTCCCCACTGTTCTCCAAATACACGTCCTGTGAGGGAGATTGTGTATCTGGAGAACAACAGGGAGATGGTGCCGAAACTCTGTCTCAAACCGGAATAGACAATGGAAACTAGCCCCATCTACGCATCATCGGGCTGTCCAAGAGACGTGGACAATTCAAAACAGATACGGTCATAGATATGCAACCCTCGAGCATATCTCCAACTGTATCTATTTCGAACGGGAGACGTCTAACTAGGTTACGCGTTACCTACAAAGAGAAATGGAAAAGGGGGTATTTTATGTCTCACCTTGCTGTCCGGCAAAGTGACGAGTGGAAGACGGTGGAGAAGCCTCTCCTCTCCTGCAAAGAACGAAACATAAAGCCGTTAATTCAAAATTTTGACAGCACCTCTCCTGTACGGTGAGGTTCCCAAAACCTGCAAGAAAGCAACAGCACGATGGCCGGCAACCACAATCTAATTGGCATCCATTTCACAATAACATACACAATGACATACACAATTACCAATCAAATAATTCAAAGCAACCACATCCAATTGCAACAACCGTGGTCCAATTCAAATAACGGCATTTGGTCCAATTCAAACAACGGCATTTAGTCCAATTCAAACAACCAAATGACTTGGTCCAATTTCATTATCAATTTCAATTTCAATTGCATTCCATAGGTATGTAACATCCAATTTAATTTTCAATTGCATTTCATCTAACATCAAATTTCAATTTCGTTTGCATTTGCATTCATCAATTGCATACATTTGAGTAGCACACAACCTATTCACCACTCCAATTGAGAAAAAACAGAAAAAGAAAAAAAAAGAACAGATCGTGAACTCACTGGATGACATGGAGCACGACGCCGGAGACGGGGGTGGCGCCGGGGCAGGACGACAGGGCCGAGGGAGGGCAACAGGATGCGTTGCCGGATGGTGCAGAAGTCGAGGTGAGGCGGCAGGGGCAGCACATCAGGCGAGGGCGGGGGCAGCATGTCGGGACGCCTTGCTGGGGGCGGGTGCAGCACGTCACGGCGCGGACGGGGTGGTGGGGTGGCCGGGGTGCGGACGGGGTGGCCGGGGCGCGGGCTGGGGTGGCGTGCTCCCAGGCCCTGGCCTCGAGGAGGGGGAGGCGTCCCGGGGGAGAGGGAGGGGGAGGGGGAGAGGGAGGGGGAGGTGTCCCTGTGTCGAAGGGCGGCGGCGAGCGGCGCTGCGGTGGAGGACGACGGCGCGGTGGAAGGCGGAGGGCGCGGCGCGGCAGTGGGGGAGGGAGGCGGAGGGTGGCGCGACAGCGGGGGTGGAGGCGGAGGGCGGCGCAGCAGTGGGGGAGGAGGCGGAGGGCGGCGCGGCAGCGGGGGTGGGCGCAGCGCGGGAGGGAAGCGGCGGCGTGCGGCGAGCTGGTGTGGGTGGCGGCGTGTCAAAGAAGAAAGACGACAAGGAAGAAGAAAGAAAGGAAGGGCCGGGCGGGGGATAATCTCAAAGATTTGCCGAGTGCTAGATCTAAGACACTCAGCAAAGATCGTAGCATTGGGCCAACAAAAATTTGCCGAGAGCCTCCACGTGACACTCGACAAATGCGTATTTGCGGAGCACTGCACCGACAGCACTCGGCAAACGTTTCCCAACTGAAGTTCAAAAAAAAAAATATCAAACAAATTCAAAAAATCACCAATCTTTGTTGTCATACATCTTATATGTTCTATTGCCTACAAAAATAAATTTATAGTGAAACCATACTGTGACCGTCGTTTTGATTTGAAATCTAAACGGACACTTCATAACTCCATGGATCTTCTTCGAGGAAGGTCCTGTTTCTAAACAACGTACGTGACAACTTTTGTGAAACTTTTTCTACGATTTATCATGGCCTCCACGTACGATTTCATGATATCAGGGCGAGTCTCGTAATTTTTAGACTTTGTTTGAATTTTATAAAATTAAAATACTATTTCAACCAACGTTCGCGCTAATATTTTATGTACAAGATGGATGATTTTTCCGTTCATTTCATTGTTACGGCCTTAAATTGGACTCGGAAACATGAATATTATTTTTTGGGTCACTATATTTCATTATTTGAATAACTTGTAGTTCAAATTTGAATTATCGTCAATAAATAATTTAAATGAAATAAATTACTTAAATATACCAAATGGATCAAGAAATATATGAAAATTTGACATGAAGTAACATGCATACATACATTGATGGCTGGAAAAAAAAGAAGCAAAAAAAAAAAAATAATACTTTGCCCAGTGCCAAGGTATGGCACTCGGCAAATGGCGCTGTTTGCCGAGTGCCAAGGTGACACGTTTGCCGAGAGCCCCTCCGCGTGGCACTCGGTAAACCTCGGTTTTACCGGGTGTTTTGTGTTTGCCGAGTGTTCGTACCCCGGGCACTCGGCAAAGACCTTTTGTAACGGGTGCCTAAAGTTTGCCGAGTGTTTTGCCTCTGGCACTCGGCAAAGTGGCTGTTTGCCGAGTGCCCGAAGAAAGGCACTCGGCAAACCATGGAACACTCGGCATATAACCGGTTTCCTGTAGTGAGTCATGCTCATGCGACGTTGGGGCGAAGCCGCGATGGCCGCCGCCTGCCCGTCCGGTGCCCGCCTCCGTCCGCCCGCGATGCGCGCGCTAGGCCCCGGCGTCGGCGCCTCAGCGGACGCACGGCTCCAAGTCTTCCTCGCCTCACCTCGCGGCTCGCCCGCCCGTCCAGCTCCCTGCATCCTCGTTCCTATCCGTCTGGCAAGTTCTGCTTCGCGCGACCAGTAGTGGAGGACTACTGAAGCTCAAGGAATCCTGAACTAGTGAAACTACTGAAGCTCAAGGAATCCTGAACTAGTGAAACTACTTTGTTTATGATTTTATTCATGCAACTAGTGACACACCTGCTATTATCCATCTTTGTTACTTTTAGGGAATAGGGACACGAAGTTGACAGCATGAACCAAAGAAGTGTTCAGCTGGACCAACTCCAGAAAAAAGATCAATCAGGTACATCCATAAATGCATATACTTCCCTGAAACTTCCTCTTTGCTTCATGGTCAAAGTGTAGTACAAAGTAGCTATTTGCTACTGCCACTTCATGTTGATTTGGCCTCCAAAAATTGCAAAAGTAGGGCAGGGAATTATCCAACACAATTTAAATTTTCAGAAAATAAGGTGTGCTACAGCACAAATTTTATATGAATTTTACCGATGTACATTGAAAATTTTGTCCGGCATACCCTTGGAAAAATCCTAGGTCCGCCACTGCCCCAAGCTGCAGCCCGTGCGACCCCCGCTTCCGCCCCAGCCGTTGGATCATGCTGGGCGAGCACGATTTCTCCGTCGGCGGCGACGAGACCCCTGCCCGTCTTCGTGAACGCCGTCACCGGACGCTTCGTTCGCCGGAGGCTGCCGCTCCACCGCGACTACCACCTGGTCACCACCACTCCCGGCGGCTTCCTCATCCTGGCGGCCGCGAAGCAGCCGCGCGCCGTGAGCGTCCTCAACCCCTTCACGGGCTCCTTCATTCGTTACCAGGGGCCCATGCCCATGGAGTCATCTGTGGCTGCTGATCTGGTGGTTGGTGAATCACTCATGCTTGTGTTTGCTAGCAAATCACCTGCAGGTGGGCCTGATGACCGTCGTTTCTACCTGGCTGATCCAGACAGCGAGCATTTCTGTTTGGAGACAACTGGTGGTCCTTTGGACATCCCAAATGCCGTTGAGGAGCTCGGTCCGTTAATGGAGCCTGAGGTAGACGATGCTGCCTCCGACAAGCTATTGGATGATCCGATTGAGCGTTCGATGCTGCTGCTGAGTCGTCTCGCGGTTGAGGTCGCTCCTGGCGAAATGTTGCTTGTGGAGAGGCGCCTTCAGCAAGGCGTACGTGTGTTCAGGGTGGGCGACTGTGCAGGAGGGGCGACGGATCCGGTCCACAGCATTGGGAACCGTGCTTTGTTCCTCGGCTCCAGGCTGACAAATTCCCGTCCGTTTGCGCCAACTGCATCTACTATCGTAAAGGCGACGGTTACTGTTCCGCCCCCGACATCTACATGTTCAACCTTGGTCTTGGTACAGAAGAGAAGGTTGCAGGGGAATATCTTTTCCCTGTCACGATGGTTCAGCTTCTCTCCGACTACACCATGAACTTTCTACTTTACCAACCAGCGTGGGAAGAGCTGACGGTTCGACTCCAACGGCTCTTTGATTCCTCCATGTCAGGTCTTTCAGAGCAGGAGAAAATGGAGTTATGGGAGGAGAGGGAGATGGAGCTGATGGAGGAGATGAACAGGGAGCATGGGATGGGGGATACGGAGTACGGGGAAATATCCCATTGATCGAACCATGATCATGTCTGGCAAGGATATTTAGCGAGTCGAGTTTCGTTCCTTCATCTGTGCTTTAATTAAGTACCCGTTCAGTCGTTTCCAATCTTCACTTATCTTTGCTGTGTTCTGGAATGGCTGTTTATCGGTGCCTGCGCACTGTATACTAGTACTTGGTTGTATTTAAATTCATTTGCAACGATTATGTGTTCAGTTGTCTCGTGCCAGTGGCGGAGCTAGAGTTTGTGGAAGGGGGGTCGGCACTGTAATTTGGGCTTTTGATCTTGATTTTTTTTTTTGGCCTTGTGGGTGCATAATGATGAGTTTAATGGGTGCATATATGATGAATATAGAGCATATAACACTGAAAGTTCATAAATCCATGGGTGCGGCCGCACCCGGAGCTACACATGTAGCTCTGCCCCTGTCTCGTGCCATGGTGTAGACATATTGACTGAGCTTGCAATTAATTTGTTTTAAAAAGAGTAGAGTGCATGTCCAGTACTCTTAACTTGTTCAGGGGTGCCAGGTCCCTGATCTACTCTTGACCTGTACATTTACATCCTCGGACTTGCTAATTGGTTCACCCAAGGTCCGAATTACCTCATAGTATATCAACATTCTTTCAAACTTCCCATTTTAGTACCAAAGACAGTAATAGGCTACCAACATCAGAAAAGAATGAAGGTCCAAATATACTCCATGCAAATGAAGCTTGAAAGAACGGAGGTAGTACCAAGACGGTATGGGAATGTTGATTCCACTCCTGTTGTGCCCGTTGATGAATGGTTTTAGGCTGGGATGTTTTATATGTTTTGAAAAAAAAGGGATGTTTTATAGAAAATGAAATATATTTCAAAATTCAAGCCTCACAAAATAGGAAGGAATTTTGATTGAATTTTTAGCGCAGTCAATATCCCCCTTCTGGCTGGAGTTGAGGACAAATTTTAGTTTAAGCTCTATGTACTGGCACAGAAACAAACTAATGAGAAAAGTCAATTTTCTTTGAACGATGGCATCGATCCATGAGAAAAAAAATATCGTACACAACCATTGGATGTCATCCCTAACTGACAGCTTCCTGAACCTTTTGTTCAATAGCTTTTGACCAGTGATCGTAGCGCTACAACAATGTCACGCCCGGTTCAAATAAAACAACCGAATATGCACTACATGTATGTCAGGATCAGTTAACCATACATGTAATCCGACAAATTGTGAAATATCATTATTACAAGCCAAGTAAACGTTAAATACTCGATACATAAGGACCCGTAGGTCTAAAAGAAAATTACAAATGCAGCAATAAAACGAAGCGTGTCTTCCATCTCCACAGGCGTTGTCCGGGGGAACGCCAGCCTAGTACGAAGCGTCCGAATCGAAGTCGTCGTCATTGTACTCCGCCCCTCCTTCATCGTCTGAGCAGCAATATATGACAAAAAGGAGGAAAAAGCTCACGTGAGTAAATAAAGTACTCAGCAAGTGTGGGAAAAGATGACATGTTGGCTATAAGCAAGGAAGGCTCCACTCAGGTTTACTGCACTATGCAAGACTATCAACCTAGACTCAAAGCATCCTAATTACTAGGTGTCAACTCTCCAACATAACTGAACCGACAAGGGAAGAACTCATCGGATCCCAATCCGACTACCAACGAACCAGCCCGCCAAGCCCCCACTAATCATGAATAAGTCCAAGCCACTCTTAACCGTGAGCACGGCTGTCATGACAGTTTGAATCTCTGCAGAGTTCGCGCACGTTCCCCATGAGTCATGTTTCCCGTTTTGCTTCACACTTTCGGGGTGTGTAGCCAGGGTCACACTACAAGGCCTTTCCAAGGATCCTCTCAACCTGTAGACACCCGCTAAGGTTCCACCGCTAACAGCATATGGAGTCCATTTTACCTCCGCTGCAGAAGCCCCCTCTTGCGCCACTAGACCGCCGGATGGTGTGTATAGAGAAGAAGAGGATATCCAAGTAATTAGCCAGGCTGTACCTATATAGGTCTCATGGCTGCGCTGTTTAGCCGGGTTACATGCTCCATGAACCGGTCCTTAGAACCTACGGCAGGCACTAGCACAAACCGAAATCTCGTGCACGATGGCACCAAACCAAACATCCCAACCTGCCAAGGTTCCCTAATCTCCATGTCTCTATAAACCATTACCATCCCATGAATTTAGTTCAGTATACAATTAGTCAAATTAAGATGCCCCATGAACCCACCACTCACAGCACTAGCAAATAAGCTACCCAGACCTATATATGTACTACTCATCAACGGCTTCAAGGAATAATAAGGAAATAACTAGTAAACCATATTATGGGATTCCAATTTAAGACATGCATGCAAAATAAAAATCTAGTCCTAAGATGGAATCAGTATGGTCAACGACACTCGCCTGGTTGCTGCTCGAACTCTTCAAAAACTTGATCTTGGATGTTCAATGCCGGATCTTGATCTGTTCGCGAAATCATCGTACCGACAAGCAAACAAGAAACATACTGAGAAACAGAGCCAAACAGCAGAAACACAGTAAAACAAGCATATCATAAGAAGGCCTACGTCGTAACAGTCGCGTGAGCGCAAGAATAATCCAAATCGGAGTTCGTATGAAAAAGATATAAGTAACTGAAGTTACAAGGTTTCTCTGAAAAATTCTGCTACGGCAATACTCTGTTTTCGTACAAAGAACAGAGCATCTTTGCAACATTGGCAAGAGGTGACGAGCAACAGGCACTAAAATCCTTTATACAGGCAGAGGCCATCAGAGATTAAAAAGCATTGATTTTGCAAGCAACACGCAGGGCATGAAAACTGGAGCAACGCTAGCTAACTGATGAGATTGCATACAAGAAAGAAAAACTAGAAGCAACTGGCCGCAGCTAACTGCTGCCGTGAGGACTCAATATATTCAGAGGACAAGGGTTTACAGAATTCAGTATATTCAGAGAGTATGGGATATTGTTCAAGTGGCGTCAGGTTGAGGAGATCAACATGGTAAAAGAAACATAGTGCGGTGCGGGTTATGGTAAAAACAGAAACAGAATGCATAATCTAATCCTTGCCAAACCTAGCATATATCAAGCTGATGAGGTCGGCACAGAGAAACATCATGGCTGCGGCTGCAAGCTCCGTGAAGATGTGCTACTCGTTGCTACGCTACGGTCTACGGAACTTGATCAAAGGCAACACAAACGAATGAGAAGGGCCGGCAGTCCTCACCAGCGGCGTCTCGATGGCAGGGAGCGGTTCTAGGCGTTCTCGCGATGGCGACGGCGGTGCTTGTCGAGAATCAGGCTGCAGCGTCAGAGGCGAGACACGCCAGGTCGTTGAGGTGTCGTGGTCGTCCTACGGTGCTGGAACAGAGCTCAAGGGTTAGAGCAAGAACCACAGGTGCGTGGTAACGGTGACGGCAACGGCGAAAGGCGGCGCTGCTCACAGGTGCTCATCGAGGACGTGATCTCCCGGGCGGCAGGGCGACGGTGATGGCGGGTCGTCCAGGTGCCGTGGCCGTTCTGTGGGTATCGAGACGGCGATCAGCAGCTAGAAAACAAAGCCCGAGTGTGCGGCAACGGCGTATGGCGGCGCTACTCACCGGTGTTCTTCGGGAACGTGTTTGCCGGGCAGAGGAAGACGATGGCGTCAGGATCAACAAGCTCCTTGTTGCCCTGCGATGGGAGAGATTCGATCAGCTGGGATCCATGGCGGTTCACGGTGACGAAGCGCGGCGTCGGACAGACTTACCCGGAGACGGCGGCTGCTGCAGTTTTCTCCGGGGAAAACAGGGACAGGGAGACCAAAGAACACGGCAGGAAAGGAAATTGACTGAGGTATGGAAAGAGATGGAGCCGTTTCCATAGCAATAGGATGCGCTCTAATGACAGGATTAAAAGGACTTAATTTGCAGCAACAAAATCACAGCTGTACGTTACCATTCTTGTGCCATGGCCTGAATGTCAGCGAGAGAGAATGAAAGTGCTGATGGGATTTATGGTCGAGTGGCATATATGCCTGCTATTTGAAATACCAAACGGATGCTATCGAGTTTTCAAATTCATTTTTTTTTCACACAAATGCAAACAAACAACATGATGCACGTTGAACTTAGCTAAATTTTAGTTAAAGAAAAAATCAATTGGACTGATATTTGAATTATTTTAAATTATTAAAAAAACCTGGGTGTTACAAACAAGTAAGTAAGTTCCAAAAAATTCAAACTACAGTATCTTATACATACTACAATATGTGCACATAACCACAATCAAAGCATATGTTATCATCCCTAACTTAAGCATTACCATTAGCAACATTCCCATTATCTCGGTTTGGTCTCAGTGGCGGACCGACCAGAGTCTAGCACCTGGGCATTCAACAATGCAAGATAGCAGAAGGTTTTTACTACAAAACTCCATAGATAAGATTTTTTACATATGATATTTGTCTTTACTATCTACTTTTTACACTCTAGGAGACATGATCTCCATAAAAATTGCTTGTACATATATACATACACTAAATACACAAGCATGTAGTTCACTGCTTGAACAATTGTTTGGGCATTCAACTGAATGCAATTGAATCAAGGCAGGTCCACCACTGGTCCTCCTGCTTCTAAGTCGCCTCCATGCACTTGATTAGTATTATTCCCATTATCTTGGTTTGGTCCTGTGTATTTATATAAAAAACGGAAATGTAAGCTTTTGCAAAGCGCTTGCATGCAAGCAATGGCATGATTTTATTTTTCAAGCTAACCTTGGCCACCACCATTGTGCGCAACTCCTTCAACTCCTGCTCAGTTATTATATGAAAGATAAGTACATTTAAAAAAACCGTTTGATCATTACAGTTTAGAAAATAAATCCCCTTACCACCAGTCGTTGGGCTCACAGACAACCCAATCTTAACTAGGCATAGAAAAGAGTTTATTCCTGCGGCAATCTGTCAAAAAACAGAACAAATGATTGCCAATTCTATAATTTCAGCAAAATGTAATTATTTCGCAAATCAAGTCTACCATGGTCATCTGCAGATCACGGTGCCATGCTAAAGTTGTAAAAAACATAGAAGCATTTGCCACAAGTTCGAACATCACATCAAGGAACATGAGGCTTCTGTCAAGACATCCATTCGCCGTCTACAAAAATAAAACCGGTGTCCAGTGACATCAACACACATGAACAGTTATTAGAAATTAATACATCTTAAAAAAAAAATGTAAACATGTACCTTGAGTTCGCGAATCTGAAAAATCTGGACAAAAACAAGTGCCAACAAACCAATACAACTGGCCGGGATCTCCACACTTTTTGGAAGACTGACTTCAAATTGTAAATAGGTGACATATAGCACGAAAGATGGTATCGTAAGCATGCTCATCATTATGGCCTATACATATAAAGTACAGTATTAAAAAAAACCAGAAACATAATATCAGTAAAGCAAGAATATTGTAGTTGTTAAAATTACCTGAAAACCACGGTTGATGCAGAGCAAATAGATGTAATTAACCATAATATGCATAAGGAAACACACAGCAGCCCCTTTCTCAATATTTTCCTCGGCACCCACTACGTTGGGTACTAGCCAGATCAAGCTAGAAAATATTTCGGCGCACGTTCCTGGGGAACCAAAAACTTCACTGCATTTCCTGGCATCTTGTGTGATCGCAAAAAAAATCATCCTCATGAATGCAGACAGAACTGGAGTAATACCAGCAAGGACGATAAGGACATTCTGCACAGCCTGGTTAAAAATTTTGAATAAAACATGTTAGGTTTGATCTCTCACTCGAAGAGCAGAAACACATACGAACACAATTGGATTTTTGCTGTTGCAAGAGCTGCAGATTTTGGGAGTTTTAATCGTAGTATGTTGTGGTTACAAACCAACAATAGTAGAAGAAGAGTCCTCTAAGGGTCTACCACAAATGAGGGACCCTTGGAGAGGACTTCGGAAGGGATCACACAAGAATCATGGACAAGAATGTAGTAAATGTTTTCTATCCCTCTTATCTTGTCAGGGAGTAATGGAGGGTATTGATAGCTTAATATCATCCCATGACCTTAGAACTATAAGTACAATATTGCCCTCCTAGAGAGGGCAATGTCATATTTTGCTATTACAATGAGCGTTCCCTAACCCTAGTGGGTTGCAAGCCCACTAACACATATTTGTCTTATTCTCTCTTATCCTATTGGGCCTTGACAAATGGGCCAGGGGAGCAGTGGCCTCCTCCAACACAGTATATATAAGTCTAAGTATGACTAACTCACTGTTGATGGAGATAATAGCAAGGACCACACAAACTGTAGTCATGACCACCACTAGAGCATGCCCGGTCAACAACTAAAAACTAGCTAACTGAACCACAAACAGAGCTCGAGTCTGAAACTAAGGGTACATTGAACTGGCAGTTTCATTTCGATGTTTCCAAGACTGCCACGTCATATGAAATGCAAATGGATTCAATGCATAATTTTATTTTGTTGTTTCTAAGCTTGTAATAGCATTTAGTTATTACTCAAATGAAATGAAACCCTATCCTCAATACAAGTTTCATGCCATTTCGTATTTTCAAAGCTGTCTATGACATTGGGAAACAGTGTGTACCCAGTTTCATCACATGAAACTAATTTCATCTCTCTTCATTATTAACCGGCCACATCACTAGATATGTTGACATGGCACATCATTTATTCAAAATGAAAGTCCCACCTGGAGTAGCCTAATAGACAAATATTAACAATAAATCCTACTGCAGCTATGACACATCCCAGCAGCCCGTTCTTGATCTTCTTTTAGTAACAAATAGATTACATATTGACTTCCTCTATTTTAAATGAAATGAACTAATGAATTATGCTTTTAGTGCATAAGTCCCCCCTCTAGCATTTCGTTTGGACTATCGAAGATCTACAGGAAAAGCCAGAAGAAATAACGGTTTTCTTCACCAAGAGAGCTACTGAGGCAATTTCCCTAAAAAAAATAGTAATAGGAAAGTTTCAGTTAGATACCTTGATAGGCTCTACCGGAATCTCGGGGATCTGATCCGCAGAAACTGCACAGGCCTGCAACATCGCTGCCAGCCACCAAAGCGACATCGGTCCCAGCATACGGAAGTGCCTCCAGACCCACCGAACCATCGGATTGGACTCCGAGTGTGCCTCCAGAGCCATCAGTTTCGACTTCATGCATGCCTCAAGAGCCATCCTCCGGATGCGCCGAGCCGCCGGCCGCGAGGCCGGATCTAGCGGCGTCACCGAGAGAATGTCAGGACCTCGAATGAAAACCAACAAAATCAGTGATAATTCAGGCTAAGTGTGGAGTTAAGGGAAAGTAGAAGGGAGAGCAGCTAGGGTTCTTAGGGTTCTACGGGAGAAAGAGAGGAAGATGTTCTTACAGCTTAAGGCGTGTTGAGTTGGTCCAAGAACAGCCGGGCCGGAACGCGATTCTGGTCGTATCAATCTGTGGGATTAGGGTTGGCAATAAAACTTGTGGCTCGCAAGCTACCTCAGGTCGAAGCAAACTCGCCTTTAATGGTGGGCCTCTTCGGCCTTTAGCGGCGGGCAAACCGTCCGCCACTGCTAGCTCGAAAGAGCAGTGATAGGCGTCGATGTCCGCCACTATTATAAAAGAGCAGTGGCGGGCATGCTGACCCGCCACTGCTACTGCAACCACTAGTGCGGGCATGTGAGGTCAACATGCCCACCAGTACAATGTGTTTTTCCTCATCTACTTATGTGCCATGTTCTCCCTGATCAACTTCTATGCTGCTCTGAAACAACCATAAGCAAAGAGCAGACAGGAATCAGAGGTTAACCAAAACACTGAAAACAACAAACATGAACAAATGCTTTGGACTGGTAGCAAATCTGAAGTTACATTACTACAAGCCTTTATTTTTTTCTAGAAAGCACAAACAAAAAGGTTAAAAAAATTATATCAGATTCACGAGTGTTTCTCTCCTTCTCTGAATCCTGAATGCATCCAACAAAAGAAAAATGCTAAACAAGAGCTTGGCATAGATGGCGAAGAACTCGTCCTCGATGTCTGCCTTGAGCTCACACACTGCATCCCTCCTCACTTTTTGCACATCTTGTACAGGCGAGGAAACAAGAAATCCCCAATCCCACATCACATCAGTAATCTACCAACAAACCAATTTGGGAACAGATTAGAGGAAGGGAGGAAGGGCGCAAGATCAGAGAGTACCGAAGCAGGAACCGTTCACCATGGTCGCCACGCCGAGGGAGACGACGGGGCGCCGTCGCGCCGTAGCCACCGCGCGCTCGTTGCGCCTTGCATACAGTGATGCATTGCTGGGTGTTCGTCACTACTATAAGAAATATTATGTCATATTAAGCCATTTTTATACTAGTGTCAATATGCTGGAGATGCACTAAACCCACGTCTTTATTGGTAGAGTAAAAAGCTGCAGCCTAGCGATAAAAATCTTAAACGATCACATCGGAAATCGTCGAGTGGGAGACCAGATATCCTGACCCACATGCAATACCACCACAGATGTCCACCACTACCAGAGCTAAAAGCCAAGCTCTCACGTGCGAAAGAGGGAAAAGAAAGAAATAAGACAAGTCCCAAACCCGCACGCACAATTCCCAATCTTCATCCTCACTCATTTCTCCCCCACTCCCCTCTCATGCAGTGCCACTACCTGAGCTTACGAGCAGGAGTAGCTTCGTAGAGCTCGCCATTGCTGCTGCTTGGTCGGTTGGGCTGGGATCCGGTAGCAGGTACGGCGCGTCGAAACTGCTCGATTCGAATCCGGCTGCTGCTTGGCTGTTTGTGAAGAAGCTTGGAGGTCAAAGCCGCATGGCACCGGGGATTTATTGTTAGAACTAATTCTCCATAAACTTAATAGGAATCGTCTAGTCAGAAGTAGATCACGCCTAGAACTTTAATCTAACACTGAATCAACTCATCAGAACTTAGATGCGCCATAAATTGGCGCTGTAGATGTAGCAGAAGGTAGAAGAACAGCTGCAAGTTAATGTAGAACCAGGGTACCGCGCTTCCAAGCCTTCTAGCCTCTTAGTGATCGGTAGATTAAGGTTAGAGTTGACTCTGGCGGCTCAACTCGTGATTAACTCTACGATTAGGGTAAACGGAGTGTTTCCCTTTAGTTATATAGGCTGTAGGCTCAGGGCCGGGCTCTTAGATGGGTTTAGATTTGTCTCCCGATCAAGACAGCTTAACAGGGGCTTTTACTCAGACTCTAATGGGCCTTTCGGTCCAATTGACAGAGGTCAATAATTCTAACATTCTCCCCCTTGACCGAAGGTCAATTGCTAATTCTTTATAATATTCATATTATCGATCACGTGCAGGTGGACATACACAGATCAATAATCTCCCACTTAGTTGAACAATTTTAATCTTAAACTTAAGCTTATGTTCACATTATGTTCACACTCAATACCATAACAAAACCTGACGAATCAGTCACCGGAAGTAATACAGGTGTACGGGACATAATTAACCAAAGTCTGCTACAGTATCTTGATAGAACACTTATTAATCTTAATTGGGAGTTTATTTATTCGGCCTCATCCAGAATCACATTTCCGGCTAATCACCAAATCCATACTAATTTCGCGAAAATAGGATAGGAGATAGCACCTTCAATTAGTCATGTTGCTAGCTATTTACTTAAAGCATTAGAATGACTTGATCCTGGAAACCTTCTTTCACGATATAACAATATAGTTGTCAATGGACTTGACACCATCAACTATGTCATTACTTGAAGGAATTCTGTAATCGAATACAGTGACATTGAGTACTATCAATGTAGACTTAATAATACCGGAATATATCTTATATGCCTGCCTGAAACATGCCATACAAAATCAACATTAACAATGCTAATCTTGTTTTAGAGCTTTATGCAAAATCGCTCATATCTGTAAGAATGAAGGACATAAAGTTTAATTGTGCATATTTACATCCATACACCCTCACAAAACCTTATCTGAATTATACTTAATTAAATAAGCATGTTATATGGTGCCTTTAACTTTAAACACCTTTTCCAGTGGACCTTTCCTGGACTAAGACTAATAAAACCTTGTCAAGCATTTCGGCTTGTCATGCTAAGTCAATGTCTTATAGATATTAGCATGTAGCTTCAATCTGAAGCCTTAGGAACGTCTTCCTATTTATCTTACTCTTAATCTTATACTTATGATAAAATTTGCTATATCACGCAAAACTTACATGCATAATTATATTTGCATTCACATAATGTCACTTCAGAGTCTCTCTCAACTTTTGTGCTTGAGTGACAATCCCAATACTCACTTTGGTCCCATTAAAATGTCAAACTTCCCAATAACTTAGGAAAAGCAACAGTAGATGTATCTTATGATATGATGAAAATATTTCTCCTTTCTTGGAATGCATGCTTATTTCTTTCATCTTACGGAGAAAATAATCACCTTAGAGTATCAGAATCTTAATTAATCCATCTTATAAAAATAAATCACGGTTGCCTATGATATGTACAAACTCATAATGAGTTATAAACTTAACATCTTATTTTTCTTTTGGAACCACTTCTTAAAAAATGCAGACCCATTACAGTCTACTGCCTTGACTCCATCAGAAAATTGCTATGAGATGAACCATACTTATGTTCAAAATTCATAGACCCTTTTATGACCTCTTTTACATAATCTTATAAATAACTGAGACTTTTACTTTTGTGCCCAAAAACTTAACTTATTGTTAAAACATTATAGGTCTCTGTTATTGAAATACAACTAATGTAGATTCTCAACAGAGTTAGAAAAGAATAGAGGAATACTTATGGCACGATATGAGAAAATCATATATGTATGTATATATATACATCTCATCTTAAATCATCGATATAGAGAAAACTTATCCTATATCTCAATAAGATTTCTTCTCCCCCATTTCCTTCCATATGAGCTTTCATTGAATTCCGAATAATCAGAATATTAAATTTGTCGGCCCATAAACTTATCTAAAGTAAATTTACAATGATAGCTCTTTAACTTATCTTTGCACGACATTTGTTATACCACTGATCAGCTTGCTTTGCCAACACTAGCCCACATCTGCGGTGGCTAGATGATGAACTAGAGCAGCAAAGCTATGATTAAATGTCCACAAAACAGCGGTGGCCAGTATCATGAACACAATCATACTTCAATCGTCTCTGATTCCATTGTACCAACCCACAACAGCGGTGGTCAGAAAATCGGTGACACCACACAATCTGTGAGAGTTGTCCCGTAATCAGCGGTGGCCAGAATATAGAACAAAACTCACGCTTATTGAGACAATTGGTCTTTACGGAGTATGAACTCCCATCACAATGGTAATTTAATAATCATGTCTTGCATGATATAGTTGCTCTTGAATTTATTCTTAATTTAAGCAATAAGATATAGCGAGTATATTATGCTTAAAACTTATAATTAATTATGTCCTTGAAACTTATGGACAATGAAAATATCGCGGAGAAAATTATTAAGATATTTCTAAGATCAATTCTTAACTGACAAAAGCAATTCTTAAATGACATTATTAACTGGAGTATCTTTAAATTGATGAGATATGCCATTCTCCCCCCGAATTTTTGGTCTAAACGTAAGTGTACCACATATTCGACAAGGTCTCATCACTTAACTTATCTCATCTAACTCTCGCATATGTAAGAGATTCATAATTAACATTATGAAATTTGCTTATAGAAAAGCAATTAAGATAATAACTTAAAAACTTGAGGATATAAGAGATAATTTCACAACTTAGAGAGAAATGTACTCATAAACAATGATATGTTGAACCAAAAGGTTTCACTAACGTACATTGAAGACCATTAAGCTAACTATTGAATCCATTAACTAATTCTAAATGAAGTTCTTAGGAATAAAACTTCAACTAATTTCATCGACTAAAATCTAAGAATCACTTCCCCGATTTTATGGATTCACTAATATAATGTGCTATACAAGAATCGGAGATGTCCATTCCAAAAGACTTAAGCTCATAAGCAATGTCACACATGCTGCAAATGTGCCTTGCTAATCCACTGGGTCCATCATAGCGCGAGGTGGTTAGTCTTTTGATGAGGAATTTTGTGCAAACCCTCTTATGATCTAACTCAATCAAGTAGAGGAGTCCACTAGCCGTTGTGTCCTCGTATCTATAAAATTCCCCTCTTATGCCAGCTGAGATCGAACGCATAATGATCCTTTTGGCAAGCATATTATCTCGTTCCCATATCTCTAACTTGAAGTGATACTCATAAATCTTCTTAGCATAGTCTTCAATGCCAGAAGAGGGAGGGAGCGGCTCGACGGTATGAAGTACATAATCAAGCTCCAGAAACTTGAGAATGTCTTGCACTGTCTCTTTCCATAAAAGGAAGTCAATGCCATCGAAGGGCTAAATGTTCTTCATGTGGCTCTTATCTGAAAATGAGAAAAACCAAATAATGGTACTTAGTAAATATCTTAATGTGCTAATAGAATAGTGCTAGTACTTATTAGCAACAATAACATAAAGGATGCATTATCTAATCTTAGAGCACACTCAATGAATGCAAACTTATGCATTTCTTATTAATCTTAAGGCGTGATGGAAAAATATCACTATAATCTTAAATAGTACAATAAGATGCACTAATCATGAAAATAATCCTACGGTGGTCTGATTATAATCATGTAAAATAAGTAACAACTTGCATCACCGGTGGGGAAAACAAGAGAAACTTATTTAACTTAAAATGAAAGGCAGCATAAAACTTACTTATGTAAAGCATAAAAGCAATGCTATTGTTGGCAAAATTTAATAGATCAAACTTAATTTTCTCAGCGAAAACATAATAATAATCTCAACTTAATATTCTCATACAAAACTCAAATAATGACTTAAACATGGTGAGAAAAGATCATATATGCTGGGCATTATCTTAATGAAAATGATTTTCCCACTATGTTTATTTCACAGAGAAAATACTTATTTTGATCATCAAGGGGAGATATTAAATCTCATGATTGTGTGTAAAACAGGAGAATTAATGAAACTTATGCAATATGTCCCTTGTACATATTAAAATTCCCAAAAATTTGTAGCTCAACTAAATAGCTAAATTAATTTTTAAACTTATGCCTAAAAATATTGTGTTCAATATTCTTAATAGAACTTAATATATATACTTAGTGTGACAGCGGAAGCTTAAAATTAGCAAATGAAATTGCTACAAAATAATCTTGAGAATTTAGCTTAAATAATTTCCCAACAAAGATATACTGAAAATCATGCCCATCTTAAGCTAAAATATTTAAACTTAAAAATATACTTACAAAAGAATATGAATTATTCTCAAAACTGAACACTTAAATAAAAGAAATTCGCTTGGAAAATCAACTTAGCTTAAATAGTAATTAAATGGGCAAAAATACTTAATGCTTAAAACTTAAAAGGAATATGGAAATTCACAGAAAATCCAAATGCGGCCCAAGACTTATTTTGCGCGGAAAATTGGGACGGCAGCCCAGCAGCGGGCGCAGCCCAGCTTAAAACGGAATGAGGCCCAAAACTTAATCGTGCGCGGCCCAGCCCAGCTTAAACGCTCGCGCGCGCACGAAAAATGGCGCAGCGAGATGCGATGCGGGCCAGCTGAAAAGGCCGTCGGGCCGGCAGCCCGAAAACCCGTCGGCAGGCCGCTGAAGCGGCCCGACGCGCTCGCGCGCTGCGCACACGGCCCGGCCCAGCTGATGGCGGACGTGCGCGAGCCGTCGATCTGAGGAGGAGGAGATCGGGCGGCCAGGATCGCCCTGTCTCGGCGTAAAAGGCCGGCCGGAAACCCTAGCATGCACTGTGCCCACTCGCTCATCCCTCTCCTCACTCGCTCCCCCGCTGCGTCGTCGCCGCGGCGCGACGCCGGAGCGCCACCATGACGCCGCGCAGCCGCCATGGCGCCACGGGAACTGCTCGCCGGCGCGCGCGTGCGAGTGAATCGCGCGCGGCTCCGTCGAGCAGCTCCACCGTGGTGCTTTAGGGCGTGCCAGTCGCGCGCAGATGCGGCGGCGACGACGGCGGTCCGGCGGCGACCCGAAGGTCTGGCAGCAACGACATCACGGCGGGTGGCCGTGAGGCGTGCAGGGTCCTGCGCGGCGGAGCTGATGCCGCGCGATGAGAGGAGATGGCGACGACGACGACGACCTGAAGGGCCGTGTGCGTGCCAGGGAGCCCGCGTGGCGGATCTGAGTGCCGCGCGGCCCGGATCTGATGCACGGCGAGGTCACGCCAGAGGCGGAGAGCTCGACGGCGGCCGGGAAGGAGAGGAGTTCGTCGGCGGCGCATGCGCAGGGCACGGCGACGACGACGACGAGGTAAGACCTCGATCACTTAATCTTAATATCAATGCAAATTAGGGTTAGGGTTAGGGTTAGGTGTGTGATCGATCAACCCTAGAGCCCAGAACATAGTAGAACAAAACCAGTTGCTTAGCTTGATTATGACATGGCATGTTTACATATTGAAAAAACCGAAACCCTAACTGCTTATTGAGATGGCATTCTTAACTTAGGACTTAATCAATGCTTATGCGAGAACCTAATAGTGCTTAATGAACTTAATCTGAACATAATTACTTAACTAAAACATGAATCTGGTACCTGTCTTAGGCTAATTAACTTAATTAGGACTAACTCAGTTCTGATAACAATAGATCAGTTGCATGCATGCTTAGGTAAAACTTATCTGTCATGACGTAAAACATGAAGAAAAACACCTCTGTAGCATGACTAGATCATCTAATTTACTTAGAACATGATTAGATCTAATGCTAACCGAGTCTTAACTTAAACTAGGGGATCTAATCGACTAGATTAGGCGTCTGATACCAATTGTTAGAACTAATTCTCCATAAACTTAATAGGAATCGTCTAGTCAGAAGTAGATCACGCCTAGAACTTTAATCTAACACTGAATCAACTCACCAGGACTTAGATGCGCCATAAATTGGCGTTGTAGATGTAGCAGAAGGTAGAAGAACAGCTGCAGGTTGATGTAGAACCAGGGTACCGCGCTTCCAAGCCTTCCAGCCTCTTAGTGATCGGTAGATTAGGGTTAGAGTTGACTCTGGCAGCTCAACTCGTGATTAACTCTACGATTAGGGTAAACGGAGTGTTTCCCTTTAGTTATATAGGCTGTAGGCTCAGGGCCGGGCCCTTAGATGGGCTTAGATTTGTCTCCCGATCAAGACAGCTTAACAGGGGCTTTTAGTCAGACTCTAATGGGCCTTTCGGTCCAATTGACAGAGGTCAATAATTCTAACATTCATGGCCCAATGCTGCCACCGCTAAAAGCACAAGCGCACAGCCTCCGCCACTTGCTCTCGCCATGAAGCGTCGACACCCGAGCCCAGCCTAACTCTAAGAAAACTAAACCTATCTCTGAATGATCACATGCAACCAGTCACAAGAACACGTACATACGCATACATACGACGATATAGCTAAACGATCGCATCGTAGGCACCGCCTCTCCTTCCGAGTTGGGGCCTTTTTATCATTTTCTTATTGGTGTATTAATAGATCAACTTTTTTTGTTCGCTTATTACTAGCAATTCAATGTTTGAAGTCTCAATATACTCATGAAGATGTCACAATTAAGGTGCTTTTAATTTGCTCAACGTGGTTGGACCCAATGGGGACCCGTTGGGTTTCGGGTCCTGGCGGGTATGGGTACGGTTAAGGTTTGCACACGTAAAGATTCATCGATACAGGTTTACCTTAGGGTCATTGGTGTTGCAATGGGTGGTTTTTTTATAAAACCCGTTATGAACCCGATCCGTTACCATTGCTAGTGTGGATATGTTTAAAGTCACCCCGGACCAAAAAAGGGTCGTTCGTTTGTCCCGGAAGGAAGCCCATGATCGACCAGGAACAGTGTTGGCCCTCAATATGACAACCTCTTACCATAAAATTCTCTCAATGTATTAATGATAATTCACCATATTGTATTGATTACGGTGACTAACCATGACATTGTGCAATGTAGTGTCTTTTTGTGCTTTTGTTTGCATTAGGCTTAAAACGACGAAAATTGACATATGTTGTGTCAGGGCCACCAATTCTCCATCAAGACAGGATAAAACCTCAACCCAGAGCGGCTCAATCACTCCCTGGACGTCCATGAAGCCTTACATCCAAGGCGCAAACTCATTTTCTTCGCTTGCAAGTCATCTAGAAGGCTCACCCAAAGGATTCCCGAAATCTGGAGATTTTCACGGAGTTCAGAACAGCAAAATTGTGACGAGGATTTGGAGTTTAGGACGACCTTATTAAATGCAAATCTGTTGAATACCATAGTAGAAGATCTTGCCGAGATTTTTCTGAAATATATATGGATTGCCTTATTTTGACTCGGAGCTAGGAGCTAAAGGGCCAGAAATGAGCATTGTGCAGAGGAGTCTGAGTCACGACATAATATTTGGCAATACTTACTGGAGCTCAATTGGATACCAAAGTTGTAGATCTTTTCAAGCCAACATGATAGAGTCCAAGCATGTCTTATTTGGAGTTCGAACAACGGAGACACGGTTTTTGAGTTCGTACCCACTACTGCATCTACAACAACGGAAGCGGAAACTTGCGTTACACCTTCGGAAGTGGAAAAGGAAATGAGTGAAACTAGTCAAAATGCCGGTGCGTTGCCACGGGCTTGTTCGAAAAAAATGTACAAATAAATTTAATCAGTATTAGCTTTCAAACAAATTGAATTCGAACCGTTCAAGTAAATGTCCAAAAGAGACCCATGGGAAAACTTTTTAATTCCTGTGGAAGAATCTGACGTCCAAAGTAAATACTTGTTTTATTGCCAGCTTAACCTGTCGTTAAAAGTCAGAGATGCACAAATTTAAACAAACCCAAAACTCAGGGGACTATAGTCACATGCATGGCTAGTAATACAAAGGCACAAAATGTAGCAAACATTTCTACAGTAGATAGAACATGAGAAATGTAGTTGTCTTGTAACCTTAACTTATTCTACTTTTGTCTTCCATGCACACTAATGCATATATGTATATTAGACTTCCAAGCTTGCAATGTGTCTATCAAACAAATTCTTATTTTTGAATACATGAATCTGTGAGTTATTAATAACCCCACTCTATCAAAAAAATTGACTGATCAAAATAACGATCTAGCATAAATGTGAGCTTCAACAGGGAAGCATCAATGTCACATAAGAATACCGGAAAAAGGTTTGCACGATTCTCCCTGGACAATATAATGAAAAAGTGCACAAAACCACAGGAAACTTACGGATTGAAGCGGTTGGACTCACTGCAATCATGTGTACTTTTTTGTTATTCTCGTAAACTCACTTGAGGTTAAAAGTGTACAAATCCGCAGGCTCGTTGAAGCACAAGAAGATAGACCAAAGAAGGGCTAGATGTACCTCAAAATGCTACTTGTTTGTAGTTATACTGTTTACAGAACTGTAGGGAGAAGTAATTAATCTGGCCATTGCATGCCTTCCTCCATCGAGATTTTTTTTTTCCAGAAAATGATTTTGGTGGTCAATCGGGGCGGCCAAGTAGACTGTCATTGTACACAGTGCAAGTTGCCCATCGATTTTATGCTATGGACGACGGCTCTGAGCACCTCCATTATAAACAGAATCATGAAGGGATTGCTGACACGATAGCATGTTGGCTCCTAAAAAATCATTGGATGCTGCTGAATATTATGTTCTAAAAAAAGAGCTGCAGTCATCAGTGAAAGATTTTTGAATGGACATAAAAAAGGTAGGAAGATAATTCACAAACATCCTAGTGAAGTGATGTTCTAATATTACGTCGACCCATATCCAAATGAGGTTTATAATTAACCATGCCCATCTGATATTGTTCATATTCCACTGTATAAATTATAAAAGCAATCAGCCCAGAAAGAATTTCCCCATCTGATATTGTTGCATATTCACATCTTAAACATTCAGAATGTTGAATTTCATTCAAGCTTTATTTTTTGTCATGTTTTTGAACTGGATATGTGTTACTGAGTAATATTCAGAAATATCTCTCCTACATGGAATATGAAAATAAAAAAGGTAACATTAGTTCAGTAAAGCACACGCATGAAGTATACATTTAGAGCAGAAAAACTGGCCATTATATGAACGAACGTCAGTGATGAAGCTTGTAGAAACTTATGGCACCCCTACCCAACATTGATGGCAAGAGCTTGGTGCTCCCGGCCCCACTAAAATCTACTGAAGAACAAACCTTGCAAGCAACCTGCAACCAGGAAAAACAGTGCAATAATCAACTTACCAGAACAACACTCTATTTGGAGGGTACCAAAATGCATTCATATGTGCCTTATCGTAGCAACTCATAATCCATGGACCACACCGGAAAAAGAGTGTGAGATGCCTTACACTAACGTCTTCAGCCAGAATCCGGGAAACAAACATAAGTACTCACCCTGTAGACTCTTCCCAGTAACCTGGATCCTCTGAGGTTGCGTGAGGTTGCGTGACAATAATCAACTTACCAGAACAACACTCTATTTGGAGGGTACCAAAATGCATTCATATGTGCCTTATCGTAGCAGCTCATAATCCATGGACCACACCGGAAAAAGAGTGTGAGATGCCTTACACTAACGTCTTCAGCCAGAATCCGGGAAACAAACATAAGTACTCACCCTGTAGACTCTTCCCAGTAACCTGGATCCTCTGGGGTGGGTGGGTGGGTGTGTGTGTGTGTGTGGGGGGGGGGGGGGGGGGGGGGGGTTGGGTTGAGTCGGTAGTCTTTAAAACTTCCAAGGTAAGAAGGTTTGCTTCAACCTTGAATAAGTAAGGTGATGACAAGAAGCTAGCAATGCGTGCACACTAACAAGTCTAGCAAGAGCAATGTTGGGGATCCGCGGAGCAGGCTTCGATCCCGGACGCCCTTTCTCCTTTAACCCGAAGGGTTTAGCTATGCTAACCAATGACCCTTCGTGTGTCGTCTATCTTTCCCTCCGCAGGACTTGATGCTGGGCGCGAAGGGCGGATCGAGCGCCCGAAGGGTCGCTGCCACGCGAAGGCTTAGGGCTTCAGGCGAAGCTCGGCAGGGCGCCTCGCGCATGCCCGAAGATCCGCGGGTGGGCCCGGAGCGGCACGGAGGATGAGTACGTCAGCGGCACGAAGAACCTTTTGTTTCGTGAGAATGCCCGAAGGGTTGAAAAACGCAGGGCCAACATTCTGTAGAATGACTACCGAAGTACTGCAAGAAATGGAAGGAACTATAGTACTTGTATATGTCGACGACATCGTCGTAAAAAGCGATAAGCGAAGCGATCATATATCTCACTTGGCTCAGACCATCGCCAAGTTCAGACAAGCAAACCTCAAGCTAAACCCAGAGAAATGCGTCTTCGGAGTTTCCAAGGGCAAAGTACTCGGTTGCCTGGTATCCATCAAGGGTATAGAGGCTAACCCCGACAAGATAGACGCCATCCTCAACATGAAAGAGCCCACTTCCATCAAAGATGTGCAAAAGCTTACCGGAAGAATTGCAGCGCTCAACAGGTTCATTTCAAGATCAGCCGAAAGAAGTCTCCCTTTCTTTCAAGCGTTAAAAGGCTCCGGAAAATTCGAATGGGGAGAAACTCAAAGAAAAGCCTCCGCTGACCTGAAGAAGTATCTGAAAGAAATGACAGCCTTCGCCAGTCCGAAGGCAAAAGAAACCCTGTACATGTATGTCGCCGCATCTCACAGAGCAGTGAGCGCGGCCCTGGTCCAATCCCAAGCGAAGACAAACAACAAGGGAATCGAAGTAAAGATTCAAGTCCCAGTTTATTATGTCTCTGAAGCCCTATCCGGCTCAAAATTGTTCTACTCAGAGCTAGAAAAGATCGCCTATGCAGTAGTCATGGCTTCAAGAAAGCTGAGGCACTATTTCGAAGCTCATACAATAAAAGTGCTCACGAACCAGCCTTTGTCAGAAATGTTCGGCAACAGAGAGGCATCGGGAAGAATCTCCAAATGGGCAGCGGAACTATCTGAACACGTTGTCGACTTCGAAAGCCGAAGTGCCATCAACGGGCAAGTCCTTGCGGATTTCATAGCAGACTGGACTGAGCCCAGCTCCTACACCGAGGGCCCTGTTTTCAAGCAACCCTGGCAAATCAGATGCGACGGAGCATGGGGTCACCTAGGGGCTGGGGCTTCGGCAATCCTCATCTCCCCTTCGGGCATCAAACTAAGATATGCAGTCAGACTTGAATTCAGCAAAGAAACTGACAAGTGCACAAACAACATCGCAGAATACGAAGCAGTATTGCTAGCACTGAGAAAGCTAAGAGCTTTGGGCGTCCTCAACTTCGTCATCCACACTGACTCCAAAGTCATCCAGAGCCACATTGACAAAACTTTCACGGCCAGAGACCCAGAGCTGATCAAGTACCTGGACTTAATCCGGAGCACCGAGAAGCATTTCAGAGGCTACTCTTGCGTCCATCTTGAACGAAGCGATAATCATGAAGCAGATGCCTTAGCAAGAGCAGCTTCAAGAAAAGAACCCCTGCCGCCAGACGTTTTCTTCGAGACATTAACTTCGCCATCTATAAAAACGCCTGAGAAGGAAATCAAGCTCGTAAACATCATACAGAGCGAAGACTGGAGATCACCGATAATGGCTTACCTTCAGGATTACTACGAACCTCTTGACGAAACCGAAGAAAAGAGAATGAAAGCAAGAGCAAGAAACTATGTTATACTCAATGATCAGCTGTACAGATCCAGCATCAGCAAACCCCTGCTAAAGTGCATCAGCCGCGAAGAAGGGAATCAAGTGCTCCGCGATATTCATGAAGGAATCTGCGGAGCCCACGCCGGAATAAAATCAATCTGCGCCAAAGCCCTTCGCCAGGGATTCTTTTGGCCCACTGCCTTCACAGATGCCCAAGACCTAGTCAGAAAATGCGAAGCCTGTCAAAAGTTCGCAAACAAACCCTCCGGCATTTCCCAGCCAACACAAGTAATCCAACCATCATGGCCCCTCCAGAGATGGGGTATCGACATTGTCGGGCCGTTACCCGCAGCACAAGGGAACTACACCTTTGCAGTAGTCGCTCTGGAATATTTCACAAAATGGATCGAAGCAAAACCAATCGTCAACATCACAGCGTCAACCATACGCAAGTTCTTTTGGCAAAATATAGTGTGTCGCTTCGGGGTACCTCAAGAAATAACAGTTGACAATGGCAAGCAGTTCGACAACTACTAGTTCAAAGAGTATTGCCGAAGCATCGGAACAACCGCACACTTCGCCTCTGTGTATCACCCGGAGTCAAACGGAGCTGTCGAAAATGCGAACAAGCAAATCTTCACAGGAGTCAAAAAATGCCTTCTCAACCAGAAAAAAGGGAAATGGGCAGATGATCTGCCGAAGATCATCTGGTCCCATAATACCTCAGAATCAAGGGCAACGAAATTTTCCCCTTTCAAGCTACTCTTCGGAGACGAAGCCATGACTCCTGAAGAGATCAAATACAAAGGCCCAAGAGCCGAAGCCCATGAGATAAGCCCCGAAGATATAGCAATATCGAAAGACATGATGGAGATGGACAGAGTCAGTGCCATCCAAAATTTGGTAAGCTATCAAACCGAAACAAAAAAATGGAGAGACCGCAAGGTGATAAACAAATCCTTCTCACCAGGGGATCTAGTACTCCTCCGGAGCCCAAAAACAGAGGGCAAGGGAAAACTAGAGCCAAAATGGCAAGGACCTTACATCATCACCAAGAGCAACAGGCCCGGAGCCTATCATCTCAGTGACGAGGATGGAAACGAACTCCCGCATCCATGGAATGCGGACAACCTCAAGAGATACTTTGCATAGCAAATGTACCAGGGCTTCGCGGTAACATAAGCGAAGTCTTTCTTCTACTTTTGTCGTAGCCTAGATTTAAATTCCGCAACCAAGGGCTCATACTCTTTTCCTCACAGGGGAACCCCATCCAGGGGGTAAGGTTTTTAACGAGGTGAGACCCAATGTAATCCCTGCAAATTAATGCAGCTCCTTTCCCCTATTTGTCTCTCAAGCATCACAACTTCGATGCAAACTCCATCGAGAGTATGCAGCTCCTTTCCCCTATTTGTCCCTCAAGCATCACAACTTCGATGCAAACTCCATCGAGAGTTTGCCACATCTCAAGGGCAAAAACGCCCGAAGCGTAAACCTACGCTATTACGCAGAAACGCGTATCTCTCCGGCTTATCAAGGTAAAGAAATCCCGAGCCATTCCTCAAACAGGAAAAATTACAATCGCCCAGTAAAGCGAGAACATTCTTCGAGAAGAATGAAATGCCCAAGCGGCAAAAAACCTCCGACACGCAGTAGTGCGCCTCATGGCTTCATGGCCCAGCCAGTACGAAGAATCTGGCTCATCACAAACAACAGCCTACGATTAAAGCTAGCATAGTTCCACCACTACCGACTGTACCCACAGTAAAAGCCACCTGACTCTTCGGCACCGCGAAGAGCAACAACAACCCCTATATAAACCACACCTCTCAAGCAAATTAGCAAAGCACTCTGGCAACATCGCAAAATGAGCGACAAAGGCGCAACCAGAAAGAACATAGAAAAATATCTACAAGCAATGAAGAACCTGAGGGTATCAGAGAGCTCTTCGCAGCGAAACCAAAGCCAAAACCAGCACCCGCAAAATCAAAACTTAGAGCAAAGGCTAGAGATTCAACAATACCAACAAGACCCGGAGCCGCTGGAGGTCGTTCCGCCAAACGAAGAGGCACTACCAGAATTCATCAACATCTCTTCAGGCGAAGAAGAACAAGGGCGCCCAAGAAAGAGGTACCTACCCAACAATCTGCAACCATGGGAACCAGTAAACGCCGGAGTCGCGAGCAGGACCAGGAGCCGCACCCGCAGAGACGAAGCGTAACAAAGCCAGGGGGGAGGGAAGTTTTTCCGAAGCAAAAGGCTTCGCGTTAGCAACCTCGCCCTCGTTTGCCAGGGGGGAGGGAAGTTTTTCCGAGGCAAAAGGCTTCGCGTTAGCAACCTCGCCCTCGTTTGCCAGGGGGGAGGGAAGTTTTTCCGAAGCAAAAGGCTTCGCGTCAGCAACCTCGCCCCTCGTTTGCCAGGGGGGAGGGAAGTTTTTCCGAAGCAAAAGGCTTCGCGTCAGCAACCTCGCCCCTCGTTTGCCAGGGGGGAGGAAAGTTTTTCCGAAGCAAAAGGCTTCGCGTCAGCAACCTCGCCCTCGTTTTTTCGAAGGCTCACAACCAATACAGGAATTGCATCATTGCTAACAACAAAGAAACACAACGATCAATACTTAGTCAAGCCTAAAGCACGAAAACGACAACAGAAATTCAGAGTTCAAGAAACATCCCAGGTAGCCCATCCCCACGGCTATCGTCGTACACCCACGGAACGTCATAAATCTCTTCAGACTCCGTAACCTCGGCCTTCGGGATGACCAGCGGAGGCCCGCGAAGCATTCGGCGCCTACCCCTCTGAAATAACTGAGTCACTTCAGCCCGAGCGCCAAAGTACTCATTGAGAACGTAGCCCCAGAAGCGACCAAGACCGTCATTGCCAAGAATCTTCGTAACCAAACGATAGGCAGCGCGCGTAGCACAAATCCTACCGTTTTGATAGCACAAAGGTTCAACAGCAGCCTCCTCTTCGGAGACCTGCACACAGTACCGCGTCTCTGAATTACAGCCCATTAAAGTTACAAAACAAAAACAAAATCCAGTAGCCCCGAGGATCTAAGCATCTTCGCTTGCAGCAACCTTCGCGGCGGGCTCCTGTTGGTATTTCTTACGTCACAGATAAATCCGCAAGCGCACGGAATACCGTTGTAGCACTTCACTCGGGAGTATTCCAAGGTATCGTATTTGTTTTCCCCAAGGAACGGAGTTATTCTACCGCAGGGCAAGTTTTACCCAAGGACAACCAAGACAACTAGCAGCCTAGGATTGAGAGGGTGATTATTATCTAGATATTTCTAAGGTTAGACGAACTCAGGTTCTACTCGTCTACTTCGAGCACCGGCTTAGGCTTTGGTCTGCCAAGCCCCTCCGGCTAAGGCTCTACTATGTACCCGAACGTGGAGGGTTCCTTTGGATGGACAGGGCTGTCACTTCCTGCCACCTACCTCTACAAACCGTGGAGCACACAGCGGTCAAAGGCAACCTCCAGCCTAGACACCACGTCTATGCTATCGATCACTACTCTAGTCCCGGCCTAATACTGATTCAGAGAACTAGAGCACTCCTTGCGGAGCGACGATCCCGTTGAACGAGTATAACAAGAATTATGCCTAAACGAGTGATAAAGCTCAATAGATAGATAATCACCACGTATAATCACTAGAAGTGTTTACACGCCAAGGTACAAGAATAGGAACTAAACCTCCAACGAAAAGAGGAGGAGAACTCCTATCTCTTCCTTGCCCTCTCTCCTATTCTACTAATATACAAGAGGCTCTCGGCCTGTGGATTGGAAATGAGG
>RWGY01000026.1:5523919-5654589 GCA_007726485.1 Eragrostis curvula
TTTTTATATGAATTGCACCTGCACTCATAATTTCACCAAGACTAGTGGAATTCGTTAGAAATAAGCCCTATGTCTACCCTTGGTGATAGTGTTAGGTCCAAAAGGTGCATAAAGTTGACGGTAAAAATGGGTCGTAAGGACCATCAACAAGATCCCCCACACTTAGCTCTTTGCTCGTCCTCGAGTAAAGCTGTGAGTGGAAACTGAGAGGAACTCTTCCCTTATGTAAGTGAAATCTGCACACAAGCTATTACAAGCCACACCTTTCCACCTGTGAACATGATGGTGGCTAACATGTATTCTTGGATGATTGAAAAGTGGAACGGTTCATGACTTAAGTCACCTTGCCTTCACCTACTAAGTACCTTGGGTTTTTGAAAGAGTTTTGAAAATATAAACAACAAAGCTCTTGCTCCTCTATTGATTCTCTCGAATCGCTCAAAAAGTGTATTTTCCTTACCAAAGCATTATCTTGCCTCTTTTGTCCTACTTCTAAGGCTTGTATGTGGAGCTCAAGGTAGGGATAGAAGAGGCATACTTGTATCACAAATATTGCTGAACCAAAAGAAAGGATCCACGGAGAATTCAAGTCATACAACCTTGATCAAGAAGTGCATGTGTGGATGGATGTGTGGATGTTTATATGTGACGACTCCTTTATTGGATTTTACCTCTCTTTGTTTTGTATTTCCGAGACATGGCTATCATTTTTCTTTCTTTTCTTTTCATGCTCTGTACATGAGCAATTTTTTTTCTCTCTTTCTTTATCTTGCTCATCTTTTGTGAGCCTTCTTTTTCTTTTTGCATAGCCATGTCCCTCTTTTGTTTATTTGAGAGAGAGAGGTAAAATGGGATAAAGTGAGGAGTGTCTTTATTTGGATGGGTGGATGTGCTAACTCCCGGTGTAGGAGTTTAGCATTTTTGGTGGATCGTGTACGTGATCTTGATCAAGAGAGCATGACAGGTTTCTCACTAGGGTCGCAAAATTTTGGAAAAGCTCATTGCAAAAAACAAGTAGCATATGTATGTATGTTTAATAGTTGCGATTAACATATGGCATTGGTAGGAATTTATGTATCAAAAGAGGAGCAGCAAGCCATGATATTTTAGCTTTTTGAAATAAAACTCCCAAGGACTTCGTAGATTTAAACAAAGGATCATTTCATCGAACCATATCACACTCGCCAATTATCTAGAAAAACATGGGTCCTATGGATAGATTGTTCACAGCAGGTGGTGATGGAGCGAGTAATAACAAGTGTGCATGATTATGTTGAGAGCAAAAGGAGAGTATTGGGTTTTATAAAGATGTGCTAAAAAGAAATTTTCCCAAGTTTTAATTGGTCAAGTTTTATTTTCGTATCTCAGAATGAACTTGACAGGTATGGTAGGCAAAAAGGGAGTGTGGGAAACAAACTTAAGTAGCACAGGAAAGCAGAGACCCAGTGGGACCCACCAGGGGTCGGCCGACCTGGTCCAGGGGGGTCGGCCGACCTGGTGTGGCCTCCACTGGTGCCCAGTTTTCGCTTATTTGTTGGTGTTGTGCTTCCCATAATGGTTCTGAGTGATTTGCGCGTGTTTGTTTCTGTTTTCGCGATGTATCCCCCCCACACTTGCCTTTTGCTGTTCCTTCGTCGTCTTGGAGTGTGATGCTCCGTGCGGCGAAGTGTCAATAACTATATATGGCCCGTCCCATTTGCTTCGTAATTTTCCGTGCCCGAAGAGCTTCACTCGTGAGTTGAATAGCAAGACTTTGTCTCCAACTTGAATTCTTTTCTTCTTATCCTTTGATCGTGCCACCGTTTAGTCCTCTCTTTGTATATAGCTGAGTTGTGATATGCTTTGTCTCTCCATTCTTCCAACTCAGCTATCTCCATTTTTCTCTTACGTCCAGCCTCCCTTAGGTCCATTTTCCATGTTCGGATGGCCCAATATGCTCGGTGCTCCAACTCGATGGGTAAATGGCATGTTTTTCCATATACGAGTTGGTATGGTGACATGCCTATGGGCGTCTTGTATGCTGTTCGGTATGCCCATAGTGCATCGGGTAGCTTGCTTCTCCATGAATTCCCCATCTCTAGTACGGTCTTTTGCAGGATCCGTTTGATTTGTTTGTTTCATGTCTCGGCCTGCCCACTTGTTTGGGGATGGTACGGAGTGGCAATGTTGTGTCGTGCTCCAAGCTCTCTAAGGAAGCTACGGAAGGTCTTATCGATGAAATGAGACCCTCCGTCGCTTATCACTAGCCTCGGTGTTCCAAACCTTGGGAAGATAATCTCGTGGAACATCCGGCGAGCATTCTTGGAGTCAGCGGCTCTGCAAGGCATTGCTTCTACCCATTTGGATACGTAGTCAACTGCCACCAAGATGTATTCATAGCCTTGGGATTTGGGGAATGGCCCCATGAAGTCGATGCCCCATACGTCGAAGATTTCGACTTGTAGATTGAAGTTGAGGGGCATAGCATCCCTTGCTGTGATGCCTCCAAATCTTTGGCATTGTGGGAATCGTCTGGCGAATTCTTTTGTGTCTTCGTACATTGTTGGCCAAAAGAATCCGCTTTGCCATATCTTGGCCTGAGTACGAAACACTCCATAGTGTCCCCCGTATGGAGCTGCATGGCATTTTGTGATGATTTGTGTGCTCTCGGGTGTTGGCACACATCGTCTGAGCAGTCCATCGGCGCAGACACGGTACAGGTAGGGATCATTCCATAAGTGACGGCGACTCTCGTAGATGAGTCGTTTCTTGTTTTCTCCGGGCGGTACGTACCCCGTCACGATGAAGTTCACGATGTTGGCGTACCATGGGTGTGCGTCCCTCACTTGGAGCAGCATGTCGTCGCGCAAGAAGTCATTGATGGGTAGTTCCTGCGGGTTAGTGAATTGCATGCGCGACAAATGATCCGCTACAGAATTTTCTACTCCTTTCTTATCACGAATTTCTAAATCAAACTCTTGGAGCAGAAGAATCCATCTTATCAAACGAGGTTTAGCATCTTTCTTAGAGAGCAAAAATTTTAAAGCGGCATGATCAGTGTAAACAATAACTTTTGCTCCGGCTAAGTAAGATCTAAACTTATCAAAGGCAAACACAACAGCAAGGAGCTCTTTTTCAGTGGTAGTGTAATTTAATTGAGCTCCTGTCAGCGTTTTGCTTGCATAAGAAATTGCATGATGCTTTTTATCTCTAGTTTGACCAAGAACAGCCCCCACAGCATAGTCACTAGCATCACACATAATTTCAAAAGGCAGCGTCCAATCAGGGGGTTGGATAATTGGAGCTGAGATGAGTGCATTTTTGAGAGTAGTAAAGGCAATCATGCAATCATCAAAAAACTCAAAGGGTGC
The DNA here is from genome assembly GCA_007726485.1 of Eragrostis curvula. Lineage (NCBI taxonomy): Eukaryota > Viridiplantae > Streptophyta > Magnoliopsida > Poales > Poaceae > Eragrostis > Eragrostis curvula. Next base: position 5,527,270 of record RWGY01000026.1, read on the forward strand.
ATCTTTTGCGAGCAGATTTGTAAGGGGTCTAGCAATTTGAGAAAAATCTTTAATGAAACGACGATAGAACCCCGCATGTCCAAGAAAACTGCGAACACCCTTAATATTAACAGGAGGTGGAAGTTTTTCTATTACTTCTAATTTAGCTTTGTCCACCTCTATCCCTCTTTCAGAGATTAAGTGCCCAAGGACTATGCCTTCTCTAACCATGAAGTGGCACTTTTCCCAATTGAGCACTAAATCCTTTTCTTGGCAACGTTGCAGGACTTTGTCTAAATTTTATAAACAATGATCGAAGGTTTTTCCATAAACAGAGAAATCATCCATGAAAACTTCCATAATTTCCTCGATCATGTCAGAAAAGATAGACGTCATGCATCGTTGAAAAGAAGCAGGAGCATTACATAGCCCGAAAAACATTCGTCGATAAGCATAAGTTCCGTAAGGGCATGTAAAAGTGGTCTTACTTTGATCGTCGGGATGGATGGGGATTTGATGATATCCCGAATACCCATCAAGGAAACAAAAGAAAGAATGATTTGCCAGCCGTTCCAACATCTCATCGATGAAGGGCAGCGGAAAATGATCTTTCTTTGTGGCCTTGTTAAGTTTTCGGTAATCGATGCACATCCTCCATCCCGTGACGGTTCGTTGAGGGATTAACTCATCCTTGTCGTTATGGACGACCGTCATTCCTCCCTTCTTGGGCACAACCTGCACTGGACTCACCCACTCGCTGTGTGGAACAGGATAGATAATACCAGCATGCAAGAGTTTTAAGACCTCTTTCTTAACAACCTCTCTCATCGCATTATTTAGCCTCCTTTGAGGTTCCCTAGAAGGTGTACTTTCAGGATCTATGGGAATGCGATGGGTGCAAAGAGCAGGGCTAATTCCTTTGAGGTCTCCTAGCGAGTAGCCAAGAACGGAGCGATGCTTTTCTAACACGGCTAAGAGTTTAGTGCTTTCTTCCTCCGAAAGCTTGTCACTTAAGATGACAGGGGTTTCGGGGTTTCCGTGAAGAAAAGCGTAGCGCAAGCCTGGTGGAAGTGGTTTAAGTTCTATTGAGGTGGTGGCGGTGCAAGGGTTTCAGGTAGCTCTAAAATTTCCTCCGAATCATCTTCTTCTAGAACAAAATCAAGAGCATCTTCATCCAAAGATGATTCGGGGGTTTTATGAAGAAAAATCGCCATAACCTCCTCTATGCATTCATCTTCCTTAGGTAGCTCCTCGGCGAAGGAATTTCGTGCTTGAGTGATAGGAATAGAGAAAGGTTCATCGCCGAGGGTGAAGTCGATGGTTCCAAAAGGTGACGTCCCCAAGAAAAGTTTTTCTATGGGATACCCTACAAGGACATCGAAATCCGAGATTCCGAAGACATGGAAGTCCAAGGATACCTCCGCTTCATCGTGCTTGATGCGAACGCCTCTAACGATCCCCAAACCCTCAAAGATATGCCCAGGAGAGGTTCTAAGGAGTTTGCTAGTGGGTTCCCATGCTTCGCTGCCGAACATGGTTAAAGCAAAGGATTCGGACATGATGTTGGCTCCTACTAGAGGGTTGTAGAGAACGTCAACTTGGGAGTCCCGAATTAAGCTTTGAATGGTAGAGGTGGGGAGGACAAGTTGAATTATATCGGAAGAAAGCTCATTCTCCTTCAACCATTCATCGCTCATGATCGCCGTCAACTCCCGAATAGTTTCTAAGAGAAAATCTTTTTCCAAAGGTTCGGGGGTTGACGCACAGATCTGAGGTCTCTTTTGACAAGAGTAGTTCAATGTGTTTCCAAAATTTTCGAAAATCTCTTCCTCGAACTCAAATGGGAACTCAAGAGGTTCATCTTCCTCTATCATGGTTCTTATGTTAGATGAGAACTCGGGCGTCGGCTCTACCAGAGTAGGCACCAATTGTTGTGTTTCTTGCGCAACGAGTTCCTCATCTATTGACTCCGGCTCAACTAGTAAATCAGCGGAAAAGGGCGTGTTTTCCACAATTCGATCCAAAAGTTCGTGTGCTTCCGCTATGGTCTTATGAGTAAAAGATCCACCAGCGGCCGTGTCAAGATAAAGTGCGGTATCGCTGCTCAATCCCGAATAAAAATGTTGCAATAAAATTGGTGCGGGGAGCAACAATTCTGGTCCAGAGTCTGTTAATGAACAGAATCTGATCCAAGATGCACTTAAGGTTTCCTCCTCTTCTTGACGAAAGTTAATTATTTCCGCTCGTAGAGAAGTAATACGAGATACGGGGAAGAATGCTAGACAAAATTTGTCTCGCAATTCTTTCCAATCACCGTTTACTCTCTTAGCGGTGTAAATGTACCATTGCCTCGCCCTCTCATTGAGAGAGAAGGGAAACAATTTCCATTTCAATGTTTCTTGTGTCATGCCATGGATCGATCGGCATGAACACAAATGCTCAAACTCTCGCAAGTGTTCATAAGGATTTTCATGTTTACAACCCGAAAAGGATAAACCTCTTATCATCGAAATGTAATCGGGGGAAAACTCATAGCCAGATGAAGAAATAGGTTGTGATGATGATGGTGGCTCTAAGAGCTCGCCCCGTGGAGTAGAGAATGATTGGATGGTGGGTTGTGACTCCATGAAATATTTTTTTTTGTTTTTGAATTTAAGGGAAATAAAAAACAGAACGGTAAGTAAGATAGATTACGAGGGCAAACTTAATTTGCAATAGAGATATCAACCGTTCCCCGGCAACGGCGCCAGAAATGCTTGTTGGTATTTCTTACGTCACAGATAAATCCGCAAGCGCACGGAATACCGTTGTAGCACTTCACCCGGGAGTATTCCAAGGTATCGTATTTGTTTTCCCCAAGGAACGGAGTTATTCTACCGCAGGGCAAGTTTTACCCAAGGACAACCAAGACAACTAGCAGCCTAGGATTGAGAGGGTGATTATTATCTAGATATTTCTAAGGTTAGACGAACTCAGGTTCTACTCGTCTACTTCGAGCACTGGCTTAGGCTTTGGTCTGCCAAGCCCCTCCGGCTAAGGCTCTACTATGTACCCGAACGTGGAGGGTTCCTTTGGATGGACAGGGCTGTCACTTTCTGCCACCTACCTCTACAAACCGTGGAGCACACAGCGGTCAAAGGCAACTTCCAGCCTAGACACCACGTCTATGCTATCGATCACTACTCTAGTCCCGGCCTAATACTGATTCAGAGAACTAGAGCACTCCTTGCGGAGCGACGATCCCGTTGAACGAGTATAACAAGAATTATGCCTAAACGAGTGATAAAGCTCAATAGATAGATAATCACCACGTATAATCACTAGAAGTGTTTACACGCCAAGGTACAAGAATAGGAACTAAACCTCCAACGAAAAGAGGAGGAGAACTCCTATCTCTTCCTTGCCCTCTCTCCTATTCTACTAATATACAAGAGGCTCTCGGCCTGTGGATTGGAAATGAGGAGAGTCTTGTGTCTTGTGGTGTGTTGTTGTCTTGAGAGAGGGGGGGTACCCCTTTATTTATAGCCTTGGAAGGTCGGCAACTTTGAGGCGGTTCCCGAGGTCGGTGACAATTAATGCAGTGGGAACCGACCTCCAGAGGTCGGTTGTGAACCGCCATAAAAAGATGGGCCAGGGGGGCCTCCCTGTCAGGTCGGCCGACCAGGCCAGGGGGGGTCGGCCGACCTGGCCTGGGCCCCACTGGGCCTGGTCCTCCTCTGGGTCCTTCCTCTGGCTATGTATGTGCCCAATCCACTTGCATTCTTTGGTCTTGAAGCCTGGTTCTGTGGTATTGGGCTTTTGGACTAAATTCTTTAGTCCAGGGAAAATCCGTCGATTGCAAAGTCCATGTTTAGTGCCTGTTTTCCCCTGTTTTTATATGAATTGCACCTGCACTCATAATTTCACCAAGACTAGTGGAATTCGTTAGAAATAAGCCCTATGTCTACCCTTGGTGATGGTGTTAGGTCCAAAAGGTGCATAAAGTTGACGGTAAAAATGGGTCGTAAGGACCGTCAACAGCTCCGATGGGGTAACAGAGCGAGAACGAGCAGCGGAGGAAGCTTCGGCAACAACAGCGCTCTTGGCTTTCTTCGCTTTCCCCTGCTCGTCGGCCGAAGAAGGATTCGAAGACGAAACAGGACCTCCAGCCTCTTTCCTCTTTTTCTCCTTAGCCTGTAAAAGGTCGAGGGTTACTCAGCTCAATAAAAACTCCGGAAGAAAAAATCAAAAACGTCCGAAGCCCTTACCTCCTTCGCGCGAGAAACGGCGCTAGCGCAGGCGGCCGCGGAGCCGTGCTTGCTCCAGTAGAACCTCCAAAAGCGTTTCGCAACAATGCTAACGCCCTTATCCGCGGTGTTAGGATCCGCACCCTCTATGGCTTCAGAAGGGAAGGTGGAGTAACCAAGCTCATGAAAGTCGCCAACCTTTTTCTTTGCCAGAATTTCCAGAAGTGCGTAGAGACAGGTCTTCGCCCCATGATCACACATGTTATTCAACAAGCTGGGGACAGACTGGAGTTCCTTCTCAACCAAAGATAGCAAAGAATCGAGGTTCAGCTCATCTCCGGCGGGAAGAGGGCGAGGCTGGCGGCCGTAGCGAGCAACAAGCTCCGAATAAGACCGAAATAAGCCCGAAGCCCCCGACCTTAGCCATTCGGCTTCCGCTTTCAAAGTCTCCTCCAGAGCGGCCCTTTTGTCCTCCACTTTCTCCAGCGCCGCCGCACTTCGAATCCACGCATACACTATCCTGTTTTCACATCAAAGAGAAAACAGATCAAGGTTAGCCTGCATGGGCAATGGTTAAACCACATCAAGTGTAATCATGAACAATCATTGTATTCTTGTTAACCAATGTCTTCCCCGGCAACGGCGCCAGAAATGCTTGTTGGCGTCTCTTACGGTCACGCGGGAAACACGCGACCGCGGGGAGACGCCGGGGGTTATGGAATTGTTCACTTGCACTATTTAACCAAATAATCCACAACTAGTAACAAGTACTAGATATGAATTATAAGGTTTGTCATGTTAAATAGAATATCCGCAAGCGGACGGATAACCCGTTGTAGCATTTCACCCGAGAGTATTCCAGGGTATCGTATTTATATTTTCCCAAAGGAAGACATGGTTGACAAGAGTACTTATGTTCATGGTGTTACAAACGATAAGTGATATAACCACATTCCAATGCAGGGGTAAGGTTTAATAATAATAAGGATAGTGCGACACACACGAAGGCATTCCACTCTCTCTAATAAAAGGTGAGAGACAATCCTAAGCAATGCTAAGTTAGACTAGCGAGCTACTACTCCAAAGGTACAACATTCATATAGCGTGCACAACCTCTACCTATCATCTAGCATCATGCAAGCACAAGCAAGCGTCTAATGCCTAGGCAACATCGGGAGATCCGGCATACGCAAGGTCTGCCTCGCGACTCCGGCCTATTTACGTACTCCTATGCCGTGCCCGAACGTGGAGGGTTCCTTTGGATGGACAGGGCTGTCACTTCCTGCCACCTACCTCTACAAACCGTGGGACACGCACATACCCAAGGGTGGATAGACTACCTCGGCACCATGCCAGCGTTACTAACCACGACTCTAGATCCCTCGAGGCACCCCCAACCCTTCGGATCGACGGGGTGATAAATCTAGAGCACCTTTGCAGGACAATGAGCCCGATGCCTAAATAGGAGAACAACTAGCCTAACTAGCATAAACTAGATAAAAGGGATCAAAGCTAGCACTAAGTCATGCATAAGCGTTCGTCGCTCAAGAACGAGCGACGAACGATGAACGATTAAGCAAGTTCAACATTAATCGATGATCGAGTATGAACGAACGAAGAACGAACGATGAACGAGCACGAACGAGCAACGAACGATCATACAAGATCATGATAGAACAAGCAAGCTCATAACAACTATATGAATACTTGTATTCCATAGATTAAATAACAAGTCTTACAAAGAGAGAGAAAGGATACAAGAGCGCTACCCAATTCTCCACAAGACTTTGGGAGCAATAGGGCAGCCCACTACTCAGCCTAGCACTACCTAGAATTGCCTCTAGCTCTAGTGTGAGGAGGAGGGAATGATCCTTGTGTATTGTGTGTCCTGGAAGGAGGGGGGGTACCCCTCCTTATATAGTCCTTGAAGGTCGGCAACTTTGAGGCGGTTCCCGAGGTCGGTGGCATTTAATGCAGGGGGAACCGACCTCCAGAGGTCGGTTACAAACCGCCATAGAAAGATGGGCCCAGGGGGCCACCCTGCCAGGTCGGCCGACCTGGCCAGGGGGGTCGGCCGACCTGGCCAGGGGGGTCGGCCGACCTGTGCCTGGCCCCTCCTGGGCTGGGCTTTGGCAGGTGGCTCCCCCTCTGGGTCCACTTCTCTGGTCCAGGTGCATTTGGCCTTAGTTGTGTTGGACTTTGACGAGATTTGGCCTTTTGTCTTGGAATTGTATTCCCGCGGCGAACGTTGTTGTGTAGAAGTGTTGATTCGTCGCCTTGGGGCATGAGTTCACCTGGATTTCTCCCTTATTCCACCTGCACACTGAAATCTAGAGGTACATGTGGAACTAGGTTATTCTTAAATAAAGTGCATGTAAAGAGTGTCCAATCCTTCTTGTTTATTGAGCTAGTTGACGGTCGAAATTGGTCCGTAACGACCGTCAACAACTCCCCCAAGCTTACCCTTTGCTCGTCCCGAGCAAGAAGTAGGACTTTAGGTTGTTGATCAGGAGTTGCTACAATGCCTACTTCTCAAAGGTACCAAGTGTATAACAAAGATACTCATCCTTGAGTTGAATAAGTTGGCCAAGGTAACTCACCCTTCCCTTAGTCCTTATGGGGCTTTTGCTTTATACTTCACCTTGGGCGGTTGAGAGAGAGAACGGTGTACGAGCATTTGTTTTCTCATTCCTTGTCTTGCTTTTATTCTCCGAAGGTTTTCAAAAAGATTTTCAAAAACAAAACCAAGTTCCTCAAGTGATACTCTCGAGTCGCTCAAGTGGTGTTTTTATCCCTTACCAGGTCATGTGTGTTGCCTCATCCTACATCTAATAGGCTTTTTGTGGAGCTCAAGGTAGGATATGGAGAGAGGCATACTTGCATTCATATTTTGCAAAACCAAAAGGGTGGATTCACGGAGATAGCAAGCCATACAATCAAAGATCAAGATGTGCAAGTGTGGATGGTGGTGATGCATGCGACTACTCCTCTTTTTGTTCACCTCTTTTTATTTTATATTTTGGGGCATGGCTATCTTTTCTTCTTTCTTTTTCCATGCTCAAAATGAGAGCAGATAAATTTTCTTTTTCTTTTCATGCTCATCTTCTGTGAGCTTTATTTTCTTTCTTTCTTTTGCATAGCCATGCCTAATTTTGATATTTAAAGAGAGGTGATATATTGTGAGGAGTGTCTTTATTTTGGTGGATGGCATGACATGTTGCTAACTTCCGGTGTAGAAGTTTAGCATATGAGGTGGAATGTGTACGTGATCTTGATCATGAGAGTATGGAAAGCATCTCACTAGGGTCACACAATTTTGATAAAGCTCAATGAAATGACAAGCAGCATATGTAAGATTTTTCATTAAGTACTACATATGGCTTTGGTAGGAATTTATCATCACTGAGGAACTTATAAATTTTTATGATTTTCGAAAACAAAAAGCTCCGGAGTTTTCAAGCTTAACTTGGAACAAGATTGCATCAGCTCTTTTTACCATATCATCTCTCACAACAACTTAGGTTCAGTGCAAGCGTATGCTACCCACAAGTTTCAGGTTCTAAGCAAGTATTTTTCAGCCAACAAACTCAAAACTTGGAGAGTACTAAGTTATAAACTAGGCACAAGAGAGAAATACGGCAGAGCAACTATTCATCATCTCAACATAGAAGGAAAAGAAACATTTTTACAGCACATAAAAAGAAACTATACTAACTATTTTTGTTCTTTTTAGTTTTGTTATTTTTATTTTGTTTTTCATATGAGAAGCAAGAACAAGCAAAAACGAAAGGAAAAGGATACAAGTTGCGATACATTATACCTTAGCGGGGGGCATAGTGTCTCCCCCCCAAGCTTGTTCTTGTTCATGGGTTTTGTGGATTGAACACCATGTGGCGAAAGTAAGCCGAAAGATCGGCTTGTCCCCGCTCCGTCATGTTGGTGAGGTTGGTGAGCTGGGTGTCGGTGCGTTCTTGCCACTGATGGGTTTGTAGGATGTGTTGATTCAGCGCGTATTGAGTGTCTTCCGCTGTGGTCTCGAGCCTTCCCATTTGCTCGGAGATGTTGTTCATTGCTTGCTCAAGGTGGAAACCTTGAGTCGCACCAGAGTCGGAGGAGTGTTCCTCCCATTGTTGTTGTGGAGTGAACATCCTTGGGTCATGTCCCGAGGTTTGCCACGCCGAGCCCCCGGCCATGTGTGGTGGCGGGGCTGAGTATACACCGGGAAAATACCCGGTGTGACCATACCCCGGGCCGCCATGAGCCATGGGCTGCGGTGTGGGTGCCTCGGAACTTGATGGCTGCTCCGACCTGCGCGTCCTCCTGCGAGAAGAAATACTCCTGCGCGCACTCTCTATTTCTTGGAGCTCAATGATTAGATTTTTGCAAGTATACAAGCGAAGATCCGGGTTAGGTAACCGAAACTCGTTTGTATACCCGACAAAATAAAATATGAGGGAATCATTTGGACCACGCTTAAGTGTATGACCGCGAATAAGATATTCTTTGTTTATGAGCATGCGAGGAGTATCAATATATTCAACATTAGCATCATGCAAAGCACCTACTCCTGCAGCGATACGTGTAATCAACGAAGTGCACTCGATAGGTCCTATCATCCCAAAATTATCTAGCCATTGGTGAATCATGTATTGCACAGGAGAAATCTTAATTTTCTCAACCATAGCATAAAGAATTTTCATTTCATCCTCGCGCACAACTCTAATATCACTCCTAGGAAAAAGAGTGATGCCAATCCACATGTGCAAAAAGCGCAAAGTAGGGTGATGGATGTGATTAGTTCTAGGCTGCACACAAGTTGAAAAACCCGTAATCCTTTCCCAAAATGCAAGCTTTGAAAAATCAGGAAGGGCATTATCAATATCAACATTGCAGCGAGTATTAAAGCCGAGTATCATGCTAAGGTCCTTCCATTTCAAACGGTATTCTTCCCGGAAAAACCGAAAAGTAATACCTTCATCTACTACTCGTAGGGTGCATAAAAACTGAAGTGTAAGTAAGCGGGAACCCGGCTCATGTACACTAGCAAAATCTTTCCACCCTATAGCTTTGAATACTCGAGAAAATTCAGCATCCATACCTGTTTGTTGCAGCAGCTCCGTGTCAAATGCTCGCGTAGGAGCAAAGATACGGTTTTGAAGAAGTGCGTAGGCGTTCGTCTCTTGCTCGCCCACCAAGTCGAGGTCGGTGTCGGCGAGGAGATGATGCTTGTTGTTGCCTTCTTCTTCGGCTGCATGTGGTGGACTTGGCGGTGGTTCGACCACGGGGCGCGCGCGCGTGCTTCGGCGTGAAGAGCTTGGACTTGAGCTTGAGCTTAGGGACTTCTTCAGCGATCCGTACAGCCGCTTTGCTCCCGACATGGCTGCAGCGAGGAGAGCAAGAACACGAGAACAAAAACTCCGAACGGGTTATGTTAGGGAAAAATGAATCGGCGAAACCGTCGGTTGTTCTTGTGAGCAAGAAAATCGCAACTCGAAAACAAACAAAAACAAATCAAAGCACAAACTGAAAGAACAGAGGCAGAGGAGTTTTTTTTATGCAGAATTTTGAGGCAAGCACAAAGTGAGAGTAAAGGAGAACCTTGTGAGCAAGAGAGTGAAGTGAATGAAGAATGGAATGAGTGTGTGTGAGGGGGAGAGAGCCTCTGGCCGGTCACTCCAACTTATAGCACGAAATGTAGCCGTTTTTGAACGTTGGAGGGGGAATATGACCGTTGGGGAAAAGTTGGGGGGCAGCAGTGGCTTCCACAGGTCGGCCGACCTGGCAAATGGGGGTCGGCCGACCCCCTGTGGGGCCCACTTGCTCCCCCTCTTGGCCCACAGCCTCCAACGGTCATATGGTTTATGACCTTGGCTGCTATGTCCAGTAAATCCTCGGAAATATTGCTCAGAAAGATTTTCAAATAAAATCATGCCTCGAAATTCAAATGGTTTTCGGAAAAATTGAAACTAGAAGAGAAAAAATGTCGGAAAAATCCCAACATGTGGAAAATTTATTGTAGTGGTACAGAGGTACTCCAAAACCTTGCACAAAAGAGTGAAAAAGTTTTGAAGAACCAAATATTTTTTTGGAGATTAATTTTTGTATGCATGGCGAGATGAAAATTTCAAATATGCTGGCGGAAAAATTCAAACGATTGAAATAAGAATTTTCTTGTGGTGAAATAAAATATGCAAGGTGATTTTAAAGTTTTTAAATGCAAGTGGTGGGTTTGAAAAGGAAAAAATCAAAAAGGAATCAAAAGAAATGATAATGCCGATTATCCTGTCGGCCAGGGCTTCGCCGTTTTAAGTCCGGCGAGCAAGGACTTCTCCATGCGTTTCATTATTGAGGTGCCGGTCCCGTCCTTGGAGAGGAGGATGAAGATGGCTGCACCTTCTTTACTTGCCACATTTGTTTGATCTTGGGTTGTGTTGGTGGCTTCTCAATTTGAGGGGTCGATTTCTTGACCCATAACCCCGGCCTTGTTGTTGCGGGCTTCTTGGGTTGGTACCATGACGGATTCTCACGTTTGTCAATTTGCTTCCAAAGAGCAATGAGACTATCCGTCTTTCTCGGGGTCACTTCAACTTCTTTGATGTTTGAGGGGTTTGGCCCATACTTGATCTTGATCATCGAGCATTGTTCTTTTCGGGGTTCAAACTCGAATTTCTCTTCCTTCTCATTGATGTAGAAACGGATTTCTCCGGCCCCAACATCAATTTGAGCCTTCGCGGTGCTAAGGAAGGGACGTCCCAAGATGAGGGGCGTCTCTTTATCAATGTCCATTTCCAGCACCACGAAGTCCACCGGAATGAAGTTACCACGGATTTTCACCGGAATATCTTCGGCTATTCCCGCGGGGTAGCGGACTGATGAGTCCGCTAGTTGTAGCCTCATTGGTGTAGGAGTTAACTCCGTGTATCTCAATCGATCGAAGACTTCTTTGGGCATAACGCTGACGCTTGCCCCAAGATCGCATAAGGCGTGTGCGAAGTGATGTGCCCCAATGGAGCATGATATGGTGGGGCAACCAGGGTCCTTCTTCTTTTCTGGAAGCCGATTGAGTATAGCCGCGCTACACTCTTCGGTGAGCTTGACCATCTCTGTCTTGGGCAGTGGTCGCTTGTTATTGAGGATGTCTTTGAGGTAACGTGCATATGTGGGTACTTGTACCATGTCCATCAAAGGCACGTTGACATGAATCTTTTGGATGACTTCCACAAAACGATCAAATTGTTCATCCACCTTCGGCTTCTTATTTCTGTGTGGGAATGGCATGAAACTAGTGTCTTGGAACTCTAGTGCCTCTTTCCCAGTGGTTGCCTTTGGTTCATCATTCTTTTTCTGGATGGTAGAAGGGTCTTCTTCTTCTTTTTCAACCCTGTCCTTGTTACCTGCATGGTTAGGATAAGGCGGGTCCCGAGTGGATTTTCCTCCCCTCGTGGTAACCGCATTAACATTTTCTAAAGAAGACTCGGGTTGCCCCGGGATCTTCCCAGAATTAGAGGTAGGTGTTGACGGTCCTTACGACTCATTTTTACCGTCAACTTTATGCACCTTTGTGAACCTAACACCATCACCAAGTGTAGACATAGGGTTTATTTCTAACAAATTCCACTAGTCTTGGTGAATTATGAAGTACAGGTGCAATCCATACAAAAATAGGGGAAAACATGCACTAAACGTGGACTTTGCAATCGACGGATTTTCCCCGGACTGAAGAACTTAGTCCAAAAGCCCAAAACCACAGAATCAGGCTTCAAGATCAAGCAATGCACGTGGTTTAGGCAAGTACACAGGCCAAGGAAGCAGCCAGAGGAGGACCAGGCCCAGTGGGGCCCAGGCCAGGTCGGCCGACCCCCTCTGGCCAGGTCGGCCGACCTGCCAGGGAGGCCCCACTGGCCCATCTTTTTATGGCGGTTTATCACCGACTTCTGGAGGTCGGTTCCCCCTGCATTAAATGTCACCGACCTCGGGAACCGCCTCAAAGTTGCCGACCTTCCAAGGCTATAAATAAAGGGGCACCCCTCCCTCTCAACACACACCACAAGACGCAAGACTCTCCAATAGAGCTCCACTCCAATCCTTAGGCTGAGAGCCTTCTGTACACTAGTAGAATAGGAGAGAGGGCAAGGGAGAGAAAGGAATACTCCTTCCACTTTGGTGGAGGTTTAGCTCTATTTCTTTACCTTAGCGTGTAAACACTCTTTGTGATTTATACGTGGTGATTATTTATCTAGCGAGCATTATTACTTTTCTAGGCGTAATTCCTGTTATACTTGTTTACGGGATCATCGCTCCGCAAGGGGTGCTCTAGCCTTCTAAATTCAGCTTTGGGCCGAGGTTAGAGTAGTAATCAACGGCATAGACGTGGTGTCTAGGCTAGAGGTTACCTTTGTTTGCTGTGTGCTCCACGGTTTGTAGAGGTAGGCGGCAGGAAGTGACAGCCCTGTCCGTCCAAAGAAACCCTCCACGTTCGGGTACATAGTAGAGCTACAGGTCGGAGTGGCTTGGCAGACCAGGCCTAAGCCGGCGCCCGAAGTAGACAAGTAGAGCTTGAGTTCGTCTATCCTCTAGGGTAACTAGATTTAATCACCCTCTCGATCCTAGTTTGCTAGTTGTCTTGGTTGTCCTTGGGTAGAACTTGCCCTGCGGTAGAATAACTCCGTTCCTTGGGGAAAACAAATACGATACCTTGGAATACTCCCGGGTGAAGTGCTACAACGGTATTCCGTGCGCTTGCGGATTTATCTGTGACGTAAGAAATACCAACAGTAGGAACAAGAGCAGCAAGCTGAGCAAGTTGGGTTTCTATCATTTTGTTAAAACTCAGCTGATTTTTGAAAGCGGAAGAAAAACCTTCTAGCTGTGAATTTATATTTTCTAAAACCTTATCGTTGGCTGCAAGCTTTTTGTTGATTGATTCATTAATTTTAGCTTGGCCAAGAACCAAATCTTTCAAAGAGGGCTGATTATTGTAAAAACCAGGAAAATTGTTACCTCTATTTTGATTTTGATTATATCCTTGACCTCCGTTTGGACGATACCCGTTGTTGTTGTTTATGTAGAACGCATCTTCTTGGGTGTGGGGGCAATTCTTCCCCATATGGCCCGTATCCCCGCATTCCTCACACGTCATGTGTGAGTCCAATGCACGAACACTACCACTTGAAGTGTGTTCATCCAAACGTTTCACGAGAAGGTCAAGTTTGGCGGACAACATGTCCACTTCCTTGACAGGGTGGATGCCTTTTGAGCGTGATTGGAGTCGATCATCGCTCCACCCTTGATTGGAGACCATCTTCTCTATAAGATCTTTTGCTTGAGTAACGGTTTTGGAGAAAAAGGCTCCTCCAGCAGCGGCATCCATATGTCCACGGGCTGTTGGTGTCAACCCGTTGTAAAAGTGTTGAAGAATGAGCCATTCTTCCATCCCATGGTGTGGGCAGGCTGATGTGTATTCTTGGAGCCTTTCCCATGCCTCGGGTATGGATTCATTTGTTGCTTGCTGAAAGCTTGCAATTCTTCCACGAAGGGCATTGGTTTTGCCCATCGGGAAGAACTTAGCGAGGAACGCCGTAGAACATTTGTCCCAAGTGTCAATATTGGCGCGGTTTGCATAGAACCATTGTTTCGCTTTCCCAAGGAGGGAGAGCGGAAACAAACGGAGCTTGATAGCATCTTGATTGCCTTCTCCCGTGCCTGACGTGTTGCATATCTCTAGGAACTGTTGGAGATGAGAGTTGGCGTCCTCGGAAGCCTTCCCACAAAAGGGTATGGCTTGCACCATCGTGATGAGGCTGGACCTTATGTTAAGTCCGGCGTCACCAACGTTGACGTTGGGTCCAATGGGCACATTGGCGACGGTGGGCGCGGAGTATTCACGAAGGGTCTTTTCAGCCATGACGTTTGACGTAGATGGCGCGGAAGATGCGGGTTCGCTTGTCGAGAGTACTTGAGGGGAGACGACGACGCGGTGTCGAGTCTTCCTCACAAGTGACTCGGGGTTATCAACGAAGTTTTTCGGCAAGTCGAATCCACGCATACACTATCCTGTTTTCACATCAAAGAGAAAACAGATCAAGGTTAGCCTGCATGGGCAATGGTTAAACCACATCAAGTGTAATCATGAACAATCATTGTATTCTTGTTAACCAATGTCTTCCCCGGCAACGGCGCCAGAAATTCTTGTTGGCGCCTCTTACGGTCACGCGGGAAACACGCGACCGCGGGGAGACGCCGGGAGTTATGGAATTGTTCACTTGCACTATTTAACCAAATAATCCACAACTAGTAACAAGTACTAGATATGAATTATAAGGTTTGTCATGTTAAATAGAATATCCGCAAGCGGACGGATAACCCGTTGTAGCATTTCACCCGAGAGTATTCCAGGGTATCGTATTTATATTTTCCCAAAGGAAGACATGGTTGACAAGAGTACTTATGTTCATGGTATTACAAACGATAAGTGATATAACCACATTCCAATGCAGGGGTAAGGTTTAATAATAATAAGGATAGTGCGACACACACGAAGGCATTCCACTCTCTCTAATAAAAGGCGAGAGACAATCCTAAGCAATGCTAAGTTAGACTAGCGAGCTACTACTCCAAAGGTACAACATTCATATAGCGTGCACAACCTCTACCTATCATCTAGCATCATGCAAGCACAAGCAAGCGTCTAATGCCTAGGCAACATCGGGAGATCCGGCATACGCAAGGTCTGCCTCGCGACTCCGGCCTATTTACGTACTCCTATGCCGTGCCCGAACGTGGAGGGTTCCTTTGGATGGACAGGGCTGTCACTTCCTGCCACCTACCTCTACAAACCGTGGGACACGCACATACCCAAGGGTGGATAGACTACCCCGGCACCATGCCAGCGTTACTAACCACGACTCTAGATCCCTCAAGGCACCCCCAACCCTTCGGATCGACGGGGTGATAAATCTAGAGCACCTTTGCAGGACAATGAGCCCGATGCCTAAACAGGAGAACAACTAGCCTAACTAGCATAAACTAGATAAAAGGGATCAAAGCTAGCACTAAGTCATGCATAAGCGTTCGTCGCTCAAGAACGAGCGACGAACGATGAACGATTAAGCAAGTTCAAGATTAATCGATGATCGAGTATGAACGAACGAAGAACGAACGATGAACGAGCACGAACGAGCAACGAACGATCATACAAGATCATGATAGAACAAGCAAGCTCATAACAACTATATGAATACTTGTATTCCATAGATTAAATAACAAGTCTTACAAAGAGAGAAAAAGGATACAAGAGCGCTACCCAATTCTCCACAAGACTTTGGGAGCAATAGGGCAGCCCACTACTCAGCCTAGCACTACCTAGAATTGCCTCTAGCTCTAGTGTGAGGAGGAGGGAATGATCCTTGTGTATTGTGTGTCCTGGAAGGAGGGGGGGTACCCCTTCTTATATAGTCCTTGAAGGTCGGCAACTTTGAGGCGGTTCCCGAGGTCGGTGGCATTTAATGCAGGGGGAACCGACCTCCAGAGGTCGGTTACAAACCGCCATAGAAAGATGGGCCCAGGGGGCCACCCTGCCAGGTCAGCCGACCTGGCCAGGGGGGGTCGGCCGACCTGTGCCTGGCCCCTCCTGGGCTGGGCTTTGGCAGGTGGCTCCCCCTCTGGGTCCACTTCTCTGGTCCAGGTGCATTTGGCCTTAGTTGTGTTGGACTTTGACGAGATTTGGCCTTTTGTCTTGGAATTGTATTCCCGCGGCGAACGTTGTTGTGTAGAAGTGTTGATTCGTCGCCTTGGGGCATGAGTTCACCTGGATTTCTCCCTTATTCCACCTGCACACTGAAATCTAGAGGTACATGTGGAACTAGGTTATTCTTAAATAAAGTGCATGTAAAGAGTGTCCAATCCTTCTTGTTTATTGAGCTAGTTGACGGTCGAAATTGGTCCGTAACGACCGTCAACAGTCATACTCTTCGGCGGCACTGAACGGGTCGCAGAGCAGATTAGCACACTCCTCGACCATCTCAACAAACTGCAACGGCCGAAGACCTTCAGGCCTTTTAAGCCCATTGAACTTCGGGCGGCGGTAAGTGAGCTTGCGCCCGTCGAACTTAACCTTCTCGTTGCCATCCGGCTTCCAGCCACCCTCCACAGGCCAAATACTAGCAGCGATAAACTCCTCAACGACGGTGCGGCCGCTGATGATCTTGCAGGCCTTCTTGAAAGCATCGCAGCAAGGCTGGAAGGTCTTGCCGCGGCCAGTGAAATCAGGAGAGAAAGTGGGCTCCGCCGGAACCAGCAAACTGGCTAGCGGGTAGCACACAGACCCATCATCATTCTCCCCTTCGGGTACCTCAGCGTAGAACCAGTAGTCCACCCAATCATTGTCCCAGCGATTCCTCGAAGCAGCAATCAAAGCAACTTTCTCGAGCTTCGACTTCTTACTGAAGCTTCGCGGCTGGAAAGTACAGACCCCATACTGAAGAAGAAGAACATCATTGTCATAGTACACCTTCTTGTTCTGCAAGTGACAACTGAAGAAGCGCAAAAAGGCTTCGTAGTTAACCTTCGCGTTGAATGTTCTTACGACCCAGATGAACTTTGACAGTTGCACGAAGGCATTCGGCGTCAAGTGATGTATCTGAATGCCATACGCTTTAAGCACTCGCTGGAGGATGAAAAGAGCAGGAAGCCGAAGCCCGGCCTCGAAATAATCCCGAAAGACAACTGCCTCATTAGGCTTGGGCTGCGGAATTTCCTCGTCGCCTGGATAGCGGGCCCTTCCGGCTTCGAAGTACCCCCTCTCAACGTACATGGCGAGCT
Organism: Eragrostis curvula; assembly: GCA_007726485.1. Lineage (NCBI taxonomy): Eukaryota > Viridiplantae > Streptophyta > Magnoliopsida > Poales > Poaceae > Eragrostis > Eragrostis curvula. Next base: position 5,544,294 of record RWGY01000026.1, read on the forward strand.
CAGCTTCGTCAACCCGAGAACGGTTCAAACGATAAGTCTTGTCAATAACTGCAAGCGTCCGAATCCGGGAGTCAGTAACCTTCGAAGAATGACCACAACCAGAAGTACCCTGCCCTTCTGCAGCCGAAGATCCAGCGTCAACGCCGGCCTTAAAGCGTTTTCTCCCGAAGTCCCCAGCATAAGCGTTCTCGATATAAATCTCGTAATCCCTGTTAGCCCCAAGATCCTTACCTTTAACCGGAGCCGAAGCGTCCGCATCGTCCGCCGAGGGATTCTCAACCGGAACGTCTTCCGGAGCTTTTTGGCCTCCGGAGTTGCCTCCTTCGGCAGCTTCCAGGACCCCGGGCTCGCGCCTGCCGGAGATATCCTCCGGATCACGAAGACCAGTTTCGCCTCGGGGCAAGGAGTCCAACAACTCCTCTGACCCATCACCATCAAGGGACATAGCCCCCTCCTGGCTGAAAGCCGCCTCTTCGCCAAACATCGCCGGCTCTTCGTCGACGAGACCAGCAGTCTGCTTCGTTCTAGCCATCAAAAGCACCTAAAAGTTGTACGAAGACAAAGCTTATAGTAAGAATCGTCGTGAGTGCACCTATCCGGAAACCCGAAGAGCGATCACCAACGAACCTCAAGACGATGACGAAGACAAAAAGGCAGAAGGGACGAAAAATGAAACCACGAAAGCAACAGCAGAAACCCGAAGATCACAAAGAAATTGAGAGGTGAGCGCGGAAAATGACCGGCCCTCTCCCCTCCTTATATAGGGGGGTAAAAACCTGGGCAGTTAATGCGCCCTCGAAAACCGCGAGTGCGGATAAGATCCTTATTTTCTTACCACGGCTGTTGCATTCACCGCGTTTTTGACCTTCGGGCAATACAAAATCATTTTCGCACTCTATAGCCAGTATCAACACCAATGAGCGAGGGAAGTTTTTCCGGGATCGGCTCCGATCGCATCCGGTTATTCTTTGAGGGTTCGGCTCATCGGCGTTGAACCTCGCCCGCGAGGGGCTACTGTTGGGGATCCGCGGAGCAGGCTTCGATCCCGGACGCCCTTTCTCCTTTAACCCGAAGGGTTTAGCTATGCTAACCAATGACCCTTCGTGTGTCGTCTGTCTTTCCCTCCGCAGGACTTGATGCTGGGCGCGAAGGGCGGATCGAGCGCCCGAAGGATCGCTGCCACGCGAAGGCTTAGGGCTTCGGGCGAAGCTCGGCAGGGCGCCTCGCGCATGCCCGAAGATCCGCGGGTGGGCCCGGAGCGGCACGGAGGATGAGTACGTCAGCGGCTAGGGTTTCTGGTGTACCCTCGATGGGAAGATGGCAAAAGTCGATTGTGCCCTCCGGACGTTATTGTACCGAATATCCTGTACATTATTCTCTGTGATCAGGGGTACTTTAGGCATTGATTTGTAATCCCTGATCACGGTATAAATACCCCCTCCCGTGCACTGGAGAGGGGGTCGATTCCCTGCTGTATAACATAACTGTCAATGCAATGGCCTAGGCTTCGTGTTATGCAGATTTCCTCTCACATTCACGAAGCCTTTCCCTATCTCTCTCGCTTTCTCTCCGTGCTTCACCCGGTGCTGGGTTTTCTTCACGAAGAATCCCAACAAGCAACAAAGTCATTATATTTGGGATTTCGTTATATTCTTTCTCTGCTTCACATTCTAAGCTACATGCATGAGACAATTTTAGCACCACGTGAAATAATACATCCATTCCAAGAAAAGAAAGAAAGGAACATACATCAGAATGGATACGAAACATAGATTGATATAATTCACTGATACATCTCCAATCTCACAAATAGACCAACAGAAAGATAGGAATTACACAACGATTCTTTCAAACATTGAAACTGCTAGGTCAGAAACAAAGATGTAGATTCCATGGTGGAAGACAAGACGGAGACTCCATGACGGGATGGAGAGTGTCAGCGGAACCCAAATAACAGTGGCAACAATGACTTCTTCCAAATTGGGAGACTCGGATCTTCAGATAGGGAGGGATTCACTCAAGCACCGGGGATAGACTGCAGAAGACGAAAAGGGCCATCTTGCAAAAAAAGCAACCTTCACCGATATTTGTCAAATAGTACACATACTTCAGATACCAATGAAAATCCCCCTTTGTTTTTGTTCATGATTCGAAATGAAACAATGATCATGTGTTTGAATCTGTGAGAAAAGTAATGGCTACGTGTAGTCCAATTTACTAGCATTATCTTATTACAAAAAGTAACTAAATATGATTTCGTTAATTTCTTATAGCTTGAAATGCCTTTCTTTTCTCTTTGAACTTGCAACTTTGATACTACTTTGTGCATATAGCGTGTGTTTTAGTTGCAACCAACATGCACTCACCTACTCACTCCGTTCAAAAATAGATGACATTCTAGCTCTGGGCATAGGAATTAAGAAGACGTGGAAGAGGAGAGATATAGAGATAGTGATGTATCGGGAAGAGAGAAAAGTGTATTGGGATGAGAGAAATGTGCATTGGGAAGTGAGAATGATATGTAATTTAAGAAATTTGGGAAGCGCCTAGAATGACATCTATTTGTGAACGGGGGAGTATATATTTGATAAACGTTTTGAATTCTCAAACGTTTCATTGCTAAAGCACATAATACTATTTTTCGATGGGGTTCTATGTTTGTTGCTAAGTGAATCTGCAAAACTGTTTTGTACTAGCTTTAACCAATAATTTATATTGTCTTGTGATTGTATCATTATTTTTTTTTACCCCGTAGCAATGCGGCAATCACTACCAGAAATCGGTTTTTTCCCGAGTGTCCCAACCTTTCCCGAGTGTAATTTATCGGGAACTCGGGAAAGCCCACCTTTCCCGAGTGTCAAGAAAAATACACTCGGGAAAGGTCGGACACTCGGGAAAGGTCAGACACTCGGGAAACGCTCACCTTTCCCGAGTGTATTTTTTGGTGACACTCGGGAAAAGCTAGAGCCAGGCCCCATGCCAACTAGCGGGGCGTTAGTGTTGACGGCGGGGAGGAGCCTTTCCCGAGTGCCACCACCACGCACTCGGGAAAACTATTTTTTTTTCACATTTTGGATACCAAACTTTTTTTCTGTCACTTATACACTTCAATATACTTCATGTTGAAATTTTGTTAATTTCACGAACCGTTTTCTAAATTTAGTAATTTATTTTCTTTAATTTTATTTTTTGATGATAAGTCAAAATTAAACTGCAAGTCGCTTGAATAATGGAATCGAGGTAATGAAAAATTGATATTCATGTTACTGAGTTGATCTTGACACCGTGTCCAGGAGATGAAATGAAATTTCACAATTTTTGTTGATGAAATATCATTTCGAGCGTGTGATCGATTTGTTTTAAAATTGTATAAAATACAAATATTGCCAAAAAAATTCCGATATTTGTCAAGATGTCACGATATCATACGGGGATGTTGTGATAAAAAAATATAGGATGATTCGCGTAAGTTGTCACGTATGTTGTTCACAAAACGAAGAATCTCCGAAGAAGAGACATAGAGTTTAGATTCGGTCATTATAATTCGAAGACAAATGGTGTGTCAAAATTGAATTTGACTTGAAGCTTATTTTTAACAGAGACTAGATCATATAAATAGTGTAATCCCAAATTTTGGAGAATTTTTGAATTTGTTTACTATTTTATAATTTTTTAGAGTTGCTGAGGAAATTAATTTACCGAGTGCCCCTTGAAAAAACACTCGGGAAAGGTCACCCCCGTTTCCCGAGTGTCCTGGATCTGGGCACTCGCGAAAGGAGGGGTGCGGGTGACTTAGCCAAAATCCGAATCGCGCCGGCTCCTTTCTTCCAAATCCAAATCGCGCCGCCGTCACCCGCGCACTCTGCGCCCGCCGCCGTCTCCCACCGCTCCTCCGTCCACTGCCGCCGCCGTCCCCCACCGCGCACGCCGCCCTCGCTCCCCCGCCTCGCCAGCCACCCTCCCTCCTCCGCCTCGCCAGCCGCGGAACTCCCCCGCCGCCCTCCCTCCTCCGGCGCGGCCGTCCCCCGCCGCCCTCCCTCCACCGCCTCGCACGACGCCCTCCCTCCACCACTGCGCACGACGCCCTACCTCCCCCACCGCGCACGCCCCCATCCCTCCCCCGCCGCGCACGCCCCCATCCCTCCTCTGCCTCGCCAGTCGTGGATGTACCCCGCCGCCCTCCCTTCTCCGGCGCGGCCGTCCCCCGCCGCCCTCCCTTCGCCGCGCACGTCGCCCTCCCTCCCCCGCCGCGCATGCCACCTCCGGCCCCTGCACCCGATGACGCCACGACCTCGGCGACCCCCCGGCGACCCCAGCGCCGCCCCGGACCCACTAGGACCCGGCAGGCGACGCCGTCGCAGCCCCCTGGTCCCGGCTCCTCTCCTGCCAGTACCCGGCCCCGACCCTCCTGCCCCGTCGCCGCCCTCCTCCCCGGCGTTCTTCTCCACCTCCGGCAAGGTGAGCTGACCGTGGTTCTTTTTTTTCAATTCTGTTTATTTCGTGTGCAGTGAGCCATTAGTTGTAATTTTGTTCACTGATTCGTTGACAATTTGAATTGGTATAGTCCTAAATATATTTGTCTTGATGTAGCATGAAAACGGTGAAAATGCTTGAATATGAATGATATTTATTCTCTAAAATGATGCTGGTGAGCTTCTTCTTCGCCCCCCAGTTCCATCCGGGCTTGGTTGATTGGCTGCGAGAGCATGGATACTTTGATGGGCGGCTACTTATGGTTGGTTGTTTCGTTTTCCAGGTTTGACATGCCGGCTCCGACAATCACTCCCGAGTTGAAGAAAGATCTCGAGATTTTGCAGGTACGGAGTGACTTCTGACCGGGTAACCTGATCGGTAGAAGTAGCATGACATAGTATCTGCCTATAAAACAGACCAATAGTTCAAAATATGGGAAGTGACATTTATAGCTGTTACTGAATAGGGGTGTGGAAGTGTGTACTTAGGGCATTTTACTGCAATTAACCAGAAGTTACTTTTGCCCTGACTCAGTAGAAGATATAGTGTCTCTCTCTCTCTCTCAAAAAAAGTAGAAGATATAGTTACGATGGAACATCCATAGTTTATTGAGCTATGTTGTGACTCCTGTATTTGTGCCACAGTATGCATTGTCTCTGGATGATAATTTGACTGCATTGCAATCAGATTGGGGGCGTTTTACATTTTACATAAAATTGGAATTGTTTCACTCGAGAGACAATGTTGAATGTGACTGTCTACTCAGTTAGTATTGTTTAGTTCACTAGCAGATCACCCCCGTTTCCTGTGATTTCTAGAAACTACTTGAATCAATTAGCAAGTAGAACTAGCAGATTGGGACCAGTCCTTGTCGTTGCAAGGAAATAGCAAAGGAATATAGCACTAGCAGTAGTGCTACTGGATTGTTTCTGGGAGTTCTGTTAGTAGGTTACAGCCCCTATTGGTACCAAAGTATGGAGCAAAAGTTTCCATAGTAAAATAGGCTGCCATTCCTTTCTGAATCAACTAGCATAGCTGCACCATAGTCATAACAGTTCTCTGTGTGGGCGATGACCGTTTGTCAAGTTTGTAAATACTAAGACGTCTATCATGCATTCTTTTTTGTAAATTTTACAATCTCTTTTGCCTCCTATCCTAAGAATTTCCCTAATACGATTTGTGCAGAAAAATCAGATGATTGTTATAGTTTGGACAACTTCAATCCTATCGATCCATTGATGTCTACCATATTTTCTACTAGCTGCTGATAAGTGTTTTTCTTTCAGTTTTAAATGGATAGGAAAGAAGATATTATGTGGCACACCACTGTCCAAATTATAGAGTGCTCGAGCCATTCAACAGTCATTGGTATTTTTTTTTCCTCATGAAGAACTGGCCTCTAATTGTTGCCTCTCCTTTTATTGTATAAATCTGCAGCTTGTGTTCAGTCTGAATGATGAAATGTTTATATAGACGTTTTGGGAAAAACTACTTTCAACATTGTAGACAAATTTGCATATTTACAAATAATCTGATGACACCATTTCCTGAGTATAGAATATTTATGCTTTACATTTGCATTTGCTGTTGTCATGAACTTCCTCAAAATCAGAGTAGATTGTTTTTAGTTCATCGAGTGATGATAATTCATCTGTTTCATTATTTTGCCAACTGCAAAAAGTTTATGTTTGGATCACCTTGTGCTGATACTTCTTTTCCTTGTCAGACACTTAGAAGGCAACAAGCTTTACAAGTATTCTGGAATTGGAACCTTTTCTGCACCAAGCAAGGAGTGTTGCAACCATGGAGGGACTACCTTTTGTGCTGCAACCATGGATCAGTCCGAAGGGTACTGAATTTCCTAACAGCTGACCTTTAAAAGTATTAGTGCAACTAGGCACATTTGTGCTTTAGCTTAGTACTAGGATATATGTGTATCTTAGCCATGTACTATTGAGCCATATATTGATATGTACACAGTTATCACATCATATGGATATCTACTTCTATATATTGAATTGGAACCATTTGTGTTATGCAAGTCCTTGCCAATCATATACTGTAGCATTCTTCATGGCTTGTGGCTTGTAATTTGAAAGCTGCTTTTAGTGTGCATTGACTTTTTGAAAGGGGGGGGGGGGGGGGGGTGGGGGCCTTTCCCGAGTGTAATTTAAATACACTCGGGAAAGGGTGGGGGCTTTCCCGAGTGTAATTTGAATTACACTCGGGAAAGGGGTGGGGGCTTTCCCGAGTGTAATTCAAAATTACACTCGGGAAAGCCTTTCCCGAGTGCCCGAGTACAGTAACGTCGAGTGGCCTTTCCCGAGTACAGTAACGTCGAGTGGCCTTCCCCGAGTGCTACACTCGGGAAAGGCTTTCCCGAGTGTTTTTCGGCCTTTCCCGAGTGTCCGAGGCACTCGGGAAAAAGGGGGATCCTCGTAGTGAATTAACTAGGCTAGTAGTCTTATAACGATGCCGTACTTAGCTTCCCGGCGCTACGCGGCTCTGGGCCGCCCCCGCCCTGTTCAGCCATCATACAAGGCCGCCATGTCCATGAACACACCATCCGGCGGTCTGGTTGCCGGAGTTCTCTCTCATACCGCCGTGCACTTGGTTGATCACCACTCGTGAATTTCCCAACTCAGATCAAAGTGTAGCAGATCACAAGGCGAGGCTGCAGCACCTTTGCAGATTCGGACTCGTTCATATGTGAGAGCCGTCCGTCTCTTGCGGCGGTTTGTTTTGCGCCGGCATGGGCGGCGCCGCTGTTACGGAATCGACGTCTCTGCGCAGAGGCGTTTGGGTGGTTTGCCGAACGACGCCTCAACCGTTCACACATCGGCTTTTTGTCAGGCGGTTTCCTTCACGTCGCCCGGAGTCTCGTGCGTGCCCGTTTAAATTCCCCATCGCGCCGCCGGGCGCCGGCCCTCAAATCCCAACAGCCGTCCCCATTCCACATATCTTCGGCCACCACCACCAACACCGGCCTCAATGGCGGAATCCCATCAGCCAGCAGGCGCGCGGACGACATCTACGTGCAGCGCCGTGGCGGCGCGGGGCACGCACGCGTTCAGGATCGCCGACTACAGCCTGCACAAGGGCCTCGGCTCCCGCAAGTTCTTCCGGTCCGCCGCGTTCGCCATCGGGGGCTATGATTGGTGCGTACGCTACTACCCGACGGCGACGGTGAACTGGCCGTCTACCTCGAGCTCCTGACCAAGAACGCCAAGGTCAGGGTGCTCTTCCAGTTCGTGCTGATCGACCATGTCACCGGGGGCCAGCCGTTGGTGATCTACCTGGACCAACCCTGCGTGTTCAACTCCATAAAAGCCGGCCAGAGCGTTCTGGGTGCAGGTCTCAAGGTTCCCGGCGATCTGGAGAACTTGCCGTACCTGCAGGACAACTGCCTCGTGCTCGAGTGCGATGTCACTGTTCTCAACGAACCACATGTAGTGCCTGTTGCCCCTAAGATCCAAGTGCTGCCCTCAACCTTGCAAAGCAATCTTGCACAACTTCTTGAGACTGGGGTGATAGCGAGATAATTACTCGATGCATTGATCGGAAACAAAGAGTTTAAATATATAGGCCGGAGGCCTTGGCACCTTCCAACTCAATCCAGAACGGTTTATAGAATATCTACCGTGGAGAGTTGGGAAGGCCCACGAGATCAAGCACGACACGCTAGAAACTAAACCACCGAATACAATTCCTGTCTAACACTCCCCCGCAGTCTGAACGTGATCAGCCACTAGGAAAAACATTCAGACTGGACCTGAATTCTGTGAAGACAGTAGATGGAGTTGGAACATAAAGTACCCAAACAGCGCCGGCGGCAACACGCTCACGGACAAAGTGAAGATCAATTTCGACATGCTTGGTGCGTTGATGTTGCACCGGGTTTGTCAAGAGATACACAGCACTTACATTGTCACAATAAACAAGTGTAGCACGTTGAATCGGTATGTGCAACTCCTGAAGTAGCTGACGCAGCCAAGTAGATTCAGCAACTCCATTAGCAACAGCACGGTACTCTGCCTCTGCACTAGAACGAGAGACTGTAGGCTGCCGCTTCAACGACCAAGACACAAGATTATCTCCAAGGAACATACCATATCCGGAAGTCGAGCGATGAGTGTCAGGACACCCCGCCCAATCTGTGCATCAGAGTAGGCGACTAAACTGGAGAGATCAGTGCGACGAAGCTGAAGGCCATAATCCAAAGTGCCGCGCAAATATCGAAGAACACGCTTTACCAAAGCGTAATGAGGCTCCCTGGGATCATGCATGTGAAGACAAACCTGCTGAACAACATAAGCAATATCAGGTCTGGTAAATGTGAGATACTGAAGGGCACCAGCCAGTCCTCGATAATGCGTCGGATCAGATACGGGAGAACCCCCAATAGCCGAAACTTTGGCAGATGTGTCAACCGGCGTAGAACATGGCTTGCAGTCAGACATCCGAGCACGCTCGAGCACCTCAAGAACATAGTGACGCTGAGAGAGAAAGAAACCACCATCCTGGTGTGTGACAGATAGTCCTAGAAAATGATGCAACGGTCCAAGGTCCTTCATGGAGAACTCCTGCTGAAGAGCATCGATAACCCGACGAAGAAGTGAATCGGAAGAGGCTGTGAGCACAATATCATCCAGATACAGCAGTAAGTAGACCGTCTCAAGTCCGCGACGATAGATAAATAAAGAAGTATCTGATCGAGAGCCCACAAAACCAAGAGACAGAATATGAGTAGCGAAGCGACTGTACCAGGCACGAGGAGCTTGTTTGAGTCCATAGAGAGACTTGTTTAGGCGGCACACAAAATCAGGATGAGCGCTATCCACGAATCCTGAAGGCTGCATACAATAAACTGTCTCATCCAGAGTACCATGCAAAAAGGCATTCTTCACATCAAGCTGGTGAATTAGCCAATTATGATAGAGAGCAGCGGTGAGCACTGTGCGTATGGTAGCAGGCTTGACAACCGGACTGAAAGTCTCATCAAAATCAATTCCCGGACGTTGAGTGAAACCCCGAAGGACCCAGCGAGCCTTGTAGCGATCCAAAGAGCCATCAGGACAAAACTTATGCCGAAACACCCATTTACCAATGACAATATTGGAACTAGATGGACGTGGAACCAGCTCCCAAGTGTTGTTGGCCAATAGAGCTGAATACTCCTCGGTCATTGCCTCTCACCAATTGGGATCAGCAAGAGCCCCACGAAAAGACTTGGGCACCGGCGATAGCGTAGCAGCGTGGAGATCGAATAGAGCCTTCGGTTGCCTGAATCCACGTTTCCCTCGAGTCACCATGACATGTGAGTTGTCCTCTGGCTGAACCGGGACAGCATTTACCGGGGGAGCACCAGGTGCAGGTGCAGGAGGCGCGCCTGGGACAGGTGCGACAGCGGGCGAGGCAGCCTGCACGGGACCCGCACTGGATGGCGAGGGCGGCACAGGAGCAGAGGTTGACGCGACGCCGTACGGTGGGGCCCGGCCAGTGGGAGACCGAGGCGAGGCATGTGCGCCGTGGGGAACCGAGGCGGGAGCCTGCGCAAACACGGCTTCGTGCGTGGAAGCCCGACCAGCAGGGGACCAGGTGGGACCGGAGGCAGACGCCTACGCAGGCACGGCTCCATGCGCAGGAGCCCGGTCAGCAGGGGACCAGATGGGGCCGCGTGCTGTCGGCTGGCTGTGCAACCCAGGGGCAGCAGCTCTGGCAACTGTTAAGTTATCGACGGAAGCACGGCACGTAGATCACGACAGATAACAAAAAGTAAAACTGGAATAGAGGAGACGAAATTCTTTATTGTGAAATTCTGGTGTCAGGTTACAGGGGGGTCTCCTCAAATATATATAAGGGGGGAACCTTAACTTCGTGTTGGGCCTGGATTCGATAAAGCAGCCCACATGGACCAGGACTCCTTCTAGAAGGTGGGCCTGGCCCAATTAAGAGTTTTACAACACTCCCCCTTGGACTCTTTATCGTGATAAATATGCCTCATAAAAACTCCTAAAAACTCAGTGGGAAAAATGGAGAAAAGAGCACATATTACCACCACTTGTATGTACACATTACCTCGTTAAAAACCTTATTGAGAAAACTTCATGTGAAAAACTCATAAGGGAAAAAGAGTACAATATTTTTAATCTTCGTGATTAATGTGTATCAATCTGCATGACTGATATGAATTATCTTCGAGATAACTCATTTAGTTCGGGAATGTGATGTACTTAGGGAAGTTCTCCCCCTGTTCCAAGCACTTCTCTAAGTCTTCTCATGCCAATACCTTTCCGACACTTTTCGAGAGTGCGAGAAGGTAAAGCTTTTGTGAACATATCTGCAAGATTGTCACAAGATCGGACATGTGTTACTAAAATCTCTCCCTGCTCTTGCATTTCATGCGTGTGGAAGAATTTAGGTAACATATGCTTTGTCCTGTTCGACTTTATGTATCTCGATTGTACTTGTGCAATACAAGCTTTATTATCTTCATAGATAATTGTAAGGGATGGAGTATACGACACTCCACAAGTATTCATTATATGGCTTGTCATCCTTCTGAGCCAGGCGCACTCATTTGCAGCTTCAAACAATGCAATGATCTCCGAATAATTTGTCGATGTAGCAACCAATGTTTGCTTCGTTGACTTCCAAGAAATTGCAGTTCCTCCAAATAAAAACACATATCCCGTCTGAGATATTGATTTATGTGGATCAGATAAATATCCAGCATCAACATAACCCACAAGGGTTAATTCTCCATTCTTCTTGAAAAATAATCTAAGGTCTTCAGTTCCTCTTAAATATCGGAGGATTTGCTTGATGCCATTCCAATACCTTCGAGTTGGTGCTGAGCTATATCTTGCAAGTAGATTAACAGCAAAAGCTATGTCGGGCCTTGTACCATTCGCAAGGTACATTAAGGCTCCAATAGCACTGAGGTATGGATATTGAGGTCCCAATAATTCCTCATCTTCCTGCTTCGGTCTAAAAGAATTTTTTCTATATCAAGTGATCTCACCACCATAGGTGATCGGAGTGGATATGCTTCGTGCATATTAAATCTCTCTAATACCTTCTTGGTATAGTTTGATTGATGCAAGAGTACTCCTTCAGGAGTATGTTCAAGTTGCAAACCTAAACAATACGTAGTCTTGCCCAGGTCCTTCATTTCAAATTCAGTCTTCAAGTATGAGCAAGTCTCTTCAATTTCATTGGGAGTACCAATAATGTTCAAGTCATCAACATAAACAGAGATTATGCAAAAGCCTTTCTCTGATTTCTTTATGAATACACAAGGACAATCTTCATTCTTCACAAATCCCTTTTGCAAGAGAAATGTACTCAACTTGTTGTACCACATGCTCCCTGATTGTTTCAAACCATATAGTGACTTCTGTAATTTGACACTATATAATTTGCGATCATCTTCATTTGGGACTTTAATACCTTCTGGAACTTTCATATAGATTTATGTATCTAATGTTCCATATAGATATGCTGTGACCACATCCATAAGTCGCATCTGCAAATTCATATTGACCACCATTGAGATCAAATACCGGAATGTAATTCCATCCATTACGGGAGAGTAGGTTTCTTCGTAGTCAATGCCAGGTCTCTGCGTGAAACCTTGAGCTACGAGTCTGGCTTTATATCTAGTCACTTCATTTTGAGCATTTCTCTTCCGGACAAACACCCATTTGTGACCCACTGGTTTAATGCCAGTTGGTGTAAGGTTTACATTACCAAGCACTTCTCTTTTCTTTAGCGAGTTTAACTCTGCACAGATTGCATCTTTCCACTTTGGCCAATCAGGACGCTTCTTGCATTCCTTCATTGATTTTGGTTCAGATTCCAAATCAATTTGTGTTGCAATCGTTTCAGCAAAGTATCTATTGACTTCAAGTGTCTTTCTATTATATACCACTCCCGTCTCAACATAGTTCGTTGAGTTTTCATTTCCTTGATCCTCATTATCGATAGATACATTGAGGTCAGGAATTTCCGGTATCCCCTCATGAGTTTCCTGCACATACTTACTTGGGTTTAATTCTTCAAGTGTCACCACTTTGTGTGGATTACATTCACCTTCTTTGGTTTTCTTTTGAGCAGTTTGCTTAGACTTCTTCTCTGCAGGACGTCTCCTAGGAGCTTTAGCTTGAGCTTGTACTCTAGGCTTCTTGGGTGCCCTTGTAACCGGTTCACTCCCCCTCTTCCTAGCATTCGTTGCTTTTATGGAAGAAGGTTGGAATTACATATATTCATCCCCTTCAAATGGGATTTCTATTCTTTCAGGAGCATTTACAGCCGGTATATGAGACTTCACAATGTCTCTTGTATTGGTGAAAGCTTCAGGCAATTCATTAGCAACTCTCTGCAAGTGGAGTATATTCTGAACTTCGAGTTCAGCTTCTTTAGTGCGAGGATCCATTCCTAGGATTCCTCCCCCTAATGCCGGGAAATGATCTTCATCAAATATACAATCAGCAAACCTTGCAGTATGCAAATCTCCAGTGGATGGTTCTAAGTACTTGATTATGGACGGACTTTCATAGCCAACGTAAACTGTGAGTTTCCGTTGTGCGTCCATAGCAGTTCGCTGAGGTGGAGGGATTGGAATGTATACAGCACATCCAAATCTCCGTAAATGGGAAACATTTGGTATTCTACCACGCACCAATGCTAATGGTGATTCTTCATGTGTAGCAGATGGTCGTAATTGGATAAGTGTTGCTGCATGCAACACCGCATGCCCCCAACAAGAGGTAGGCAATAAGCAATTCTGTAACAATGGTCTAGCGATCAATTTGATCCTCTTGATTAATGATTCTGCAAGACCATTTTGTGTATGCACGTGTGGTACGGAGTGTTCCACTTTGATGCCCATGCTCATACAATAATCATCAAATACCTTCGATTTAAATTCTCCAGCATTATTCATTCGAATGGATTTGATTCTATGATCTGGAAAATGTGTCTTCAATTGTATGATCTGGGCAGTCAATCGTGCAAATGCATGGTTTCTAGTAGATAATAGACATACATGGCTCCACTTCGAGGAAGCGTCTATTAACACCATGAAGTAGCGGAAAGGCCCTGATAAGGGACTAATTGGTCCGCATATATCACCTTGAATTTGTTCAAGGAATGACATAGATTCTGCTTGAATCTTAAGCTGCGAGGGGCGAGTAATAAGCTTCCCTTTTGCGCATGCAATGCACAAGAAATCTGCTTGATTTGGGAAATCTTTTGTCTTCAAGTTATGCCCCGTTGCATTCTTCCTAATTTTCTGCATCATATTAAGGCCAGGGTGACCAAGACGGTCATGCCATAATCTATATGCTTCTTGATTGGTAAAGATAGTCTTGAACGTAGCAAATTCTTTGTTTGGCTTAATGTACGTATAGTACAAGCATTCTTTGACTGACGGACAATTTTCAATAGTGGTCTTCTTATTGCCTTCTTTCTTGGTTATGATAAGACGTTCTTTACCTCCATCGTCATTGGTTTCTACGTGAAACCCATTTCTTCGGATATCCTTAAAGCTTAACAATGTCCGGGTTGAATCCGGATAAAGTAATGCTTCTTGGATTGTTAATTGCGTACCATTTGGTAGGACAAATGTGGCCCTTCCTGTGCCAACAATCTTATTGTTATTGCCAATAACAGTAAGAATATTTCCAGTGTACTTTCAAAGCGTTTGGAAATAGCAAGTGTCCCTTAAAATAGTAGCGGTGGTGCAACTGTCTACGAGACAGAGCTACTCATCCATAGTCATTTTGCTCCACAATGCTATAATTCATACATAAGAAATGTATAAACAAAGAGAATAATAAATGACAAACTTCACAAACTGATTTATTCAAAGCAAATGTCTTCTCTTCGAGAGATTACATAAACGAACTAATTCGTTCGAGGAATTTAAACTTATTTCACTCCTATTACAAATAGATAACTAAGTAATTCTTAATAGTCTTCATGACTACGCAGAATCTTCATGCACATCTTCCTCATCATCAATGTCCTCATCCACGAGATCATTGTCCAACTCCAGGTCAGAAGATTTGCTTGGTGATGCATGGCCCATTGGTGCCGTTGTTGTTGGCTGCATGCCTTCAACAAAGTTAGCCTCATGCTGCGCGAGCTTCTTTTTGAGGTCTTTGTACATGTCAACATACTTCTGTGGTGTTTCACATATTTTGGACCAATGGCCATGCATACCACACCTATAGCAATCTTGATCCTGTTCACCATACGCTCCCCCTGAAGGTGTCTTCTTTGACTTCCCTTTTGCGTTCTTCTTGAAAGCATTAGGTTTGTTTTGCGCCTTCGGGGGTGCATTTGGTGACGCTTTGGAAGCACCTTTACCCTTACTATTCTTGTTCTTCTTCTTCTTATTGAAGGAGACGGCATTCGCTTCATGCGGTGCCAATGAGCCAGTAGGACGATTCTTATGATTCTCCATGATCAGTTCGTCCTCCCCCTGATCTTGCTGCAATGCATTACTCAGGGCGACATAGATTTCATAATTCTCCTTCTTGTACTGGCGGCTCACGTGAGTGAACTTAGGGTGAAAGGTGGAGAGGGTCTTGTTAATAAGATCCTTTTGCGTGAGCTCTTTGCCACAAAGTTTCATGCGTGTGACAATCCCATAAAGCTTGGTGTTGTAATCCTCCACAGTCTTGTAGTTTTAGTAGCGTAGGTTTTGCCATTCACGCTCAACCTTGGGGAGTAAGACATTTTCAATCTGCTCAAAGCGTTTCTTCAATGAGTCCCACAAGACTTTTGGATCACGTTCTGTCATGTATTCACTCTTCAGAGTAGCACTTAAGTGGTGGCGCAAGAAATGCAATGCCTGCGCCTTCTCCACATTTGTTGCGGCAGTGTCACCCGCCTTAGGCAGAACGGTCTTCAAAAGATCTTTGCTGCTTAGGAGCATCTCTGCATCAAGTGCCCATGACAGGTAGTTGCTTCCATGAAGAGTCAAGACTTCAAAGTCTCTCTTCACGAGGTCAGACATCTGCATGATGTCAATGTGCAAGGATTAATTCATGTATCCAAGTAATAGAGATTATAAGTATAACAAAAACTGCATGTTTAAGTTATAATATTGGTGTTTCTATATAAAATCACCAAAAACTGGGGTGTTATATACAAAAATAACACAATCCAGCAATTTTCGGATTATCCATGTCAATTTTCGTAATTAACAGGATTTTTTCGTAATTTTCAGATATTCCAGGGATATTCTGGTAATTTTCAGATGTTCCGAGGATATTTTCATAATTTTCTGATATTCCGAGGGCTTCTTCAGAATTTTTGAGTATATCTCGTAATTTTCTGATATCTTCAGGACTTCTTTGTAAGTTGCAGACTTTTCTGTAAAATCCTGAACCGCGCGAGGACTTATACGCAATTTCCGATCTTTGAAGGACTTTTTTGTAAAAATCCGAGTCTGGAATATAATCGGGCCGAAACCCTAGCTTTCCTTCACTCTCTCCACTTCTCTTCCTCCCACCAGCCGCCGTATTCTCTTCTTGCTTAGGCTTCTTCCTCCAGATCTGAGGGGTAGGTGGAGGTGAGGGCTGCAGGCCATGGCGGCTTGGCTGCTCGCCGGACCGGGAGCTCGCGGCTGCAGGAGAGCCGCCGCCTTCGCTGTGGCGGCGCGCGGCGCATCTCACGGTGGCGGAGGCCGGGCTGCCCGGCGGCTGGGGGCCGGATCCCGGGGAGCGCGCGGTGGCTAGGCGGCCCACGTGTGCGGCTGGCTCGCGCGCGGCGTGGAGGCCGTGGCCTTGGGCGACGCTGTGCCACCGAGGCGCGCAGGTGGCCGGCGGCTTGCGCGGCGCGGCGCGGTGTCCGCCGCCCGGGGCAGCGCGGCGGGGTAGCCAGGCCCGAGGCGCGCGGCGCGCATGGCGGCTCGTGGCCGGGTCTCGGCGATTCGGCGGCAGGCCGTGGCTCGGTGATGTGTTGACCGAAGGACGGATCCGGTGCGTAGTGGCTGTGCTCGGCTCGTCGGCGGCGACCCGCGACTTTTTCTTTCTTCGTTTCTTTCTTTTTCATGGATCTAGGGTTAGGGTGTTGAACCCAGTACCCTCTGTGATGCTTCTGTTGATGAACTCGGCGATCTAGGGTTAGGGTTCTTGAAGAACCACATGTTCCCTTTGCTTGATGATACGGATCTGTACCGGACTTCGTGCCGGGTAGGGTTAGGGTTCTTCGTGAACCGCTTCAGATCTATGGAGCTGGGCACTCCGGCGACGTTGCACCGGGGGTTCGGCGTCCTGGCGACGTTGCGCCTGATCTGGTTTGTTGGCTTTACTTGTATTTTCGGATCTGTGCGCGATCGGGATGTGCACATCATGAACAGATCCGACGATCTTTGCGCGGATCTAGATTTTTCTTCTTTTTCGACGATTCTTCAGATCCAGATCGTCTTCGGGCGGCCATAGCTCCTATAGCTCGCTCTCGGATCTGATCTTTTTCTTTGTTCTTGATGATGCTTCTCAGATTCAGATCGTCTTCGGGCGGCCATAGCTGCCATAGCTCGCCCTCGGATCTGATCTTTTGATTTCTGGACAGATCTTGGCTGCAACGAGTCAAGATAGCAAAAATCATACGCAAAACAAGAACGTACCGTAGTTCACCGATCTGCTGGGCGAATTCCTCGTAGAGCGTGCTGATAACGTGTTAAGTTATCAGCGGAACGACGGCACGTAGATCACGACAGATAACAAAAAGTAAAACTGGAATAGAGGAGACGAAATTCTAGTGTCAGGTTACAGGGGGGGTCTCCTCAACTATATATAAGTGGGGGAACCCTAACTTCGTGTTGGGCCTGGATTCGATAAAGCAGCCCACATGGACCAGGACTCCTTCTTCTAGAAGGTGAGCCTGGCCCAATTAAGAGTTTTACAACAGCAACTACTTGCGGCAACAGGCCTGCAGGTGCAGAGGTGCTGGGCACAACCTGGGCAGCAGCAGGTGACGAGGCCCCGCTGGCAGCTACCTGTCGGGGTGAGACGACAGGGGCAGCAGGGTCTGCAGCAGCAGTACGTGTACCTGAAATCAAAGCAGGGGTGTGTTTGTTGCATCCGCATTTAGACTTTAGATCTGTCACATCAAAGAGAATCTTATTATTTAAGAGTACTAAATAAAATTTAATAACAAAACCTTTTTACATATAGGTACATCTTTACGAGACGAATCTAACGAGCCTAATTATTCTATGTTTTACTATAATGATGCTACAGTAATGCTACGGTAAACATCGTCTAATCACGGCTAACTTACCCTCATTAGATTCGTCTCTCGAATTAGACCAGGGGTTCTGCAGTTAGTTTTGTAATTAAGCTTTATTTAATACTCTTAAATGACAAGATTCTTCCCTCTAAATTTTAGACCCCATGCAACAAACACCCCCCAGGACCAATAGGAACAACACGTGCAGTATCAAACTCCGTGAGAAAATCAAAGTCGGATGAAGGATGAGATGAAGCCTCGGAGAAAGGAAAGGAGGCTTCATCAAAGACGACGTGACGGGAGATAATGAGCCTGTTGGTGGAAAGGTCTAAATAGCGATACCCTTTGTGATCGAGGGATAGCCAAGAAATACGCAAGGTGTGGAGCGAGGAGCAAGCTTATGCGCAGCAGTCGCAGATAGGTTAGGGTAGCAAAAACAACCAAACATGCGGAGATGGGCGTAAGAAGGCTCAACGCCATAAAGCACGAAGAATGGCGTGGAGAAAGCTAGAGTCTTAGTGGGATGGCGATTAAGGAGGTAAGTGGCAGTGTGAAGAGCCTCAACCCAGTAAGACGGTGGAATGCTAACTTGAAACAAAATTATTAGTGGTGCGAATAATGCGCTTAGCCTTGCCATTCTGTGGGGATGTGTAGGGACATGGCATGCGAATGGTGACGCCACGAGTAAGAAAGAACGTGCGGGAGGAGTTGTCAAACTCTCGACCGTTGTCACACTGGACACTCTTAATGGTGGTACCAAACTGGGTAGACACAAAGCTGGAAAAGTGAATAAGAGTGGGAAAAGCATCGGACTTGAGCCGAAGAGGAAAAGTCCAAAGAAAATGTGAGCAATCGTCAAGAACAACGAGGTAATATTTGTAACCAGAAACACTACAGGAGATGTCCAGAGGTCACAATGTATTAAATCAAAGTTCTTTATAGCACGAGAACTCGAATGACTAAAAGGAAGACGGACTTGACATCCAAGCTGACAAACATGACATAAGTGGTCTGAATCACTCTTATTACAAGCTATGGCGGAAGAGGAAACTAAACGAGACATGGCTTCATGACCAAGATGACCAAGACGCCGATGCCAAAGTGTGGACGAGGTGGAGCCGGCCGAGAGTGCTAGTGGGCGAAACACTAATGACAAAAGCGGGTAAAGGGTCCCGGAACTATTGCACCTGACGATCACGCTCTGGGTTCGGAGGTCCTTCACAGAAAAGCCATAAGGGTCAAATTCAACAGAACAATGATTGTCGATAGTGAACTGGCGAACAGAAATAAGGTTCTTAATTAACTGAGGGAAAACAAGAACATTATTAAGGTGAAGGGAACCCCGAGCGGATGGAAAAGAAATGGAACCGGTGCTAGTGACGGGTAAAAGTGAGCCGTCACCGACCACAATATGAGGAGTAAAAACGATGGTGGGTGAGAAGTGCAAAGATTACCGGAGTTTGATTTCATGTGTGTTTCAGCACCCGTATCCATGTAGAATTCTGTTGACGGCGGCGGCTGCTGCAGTATCATAGTGCTAAAAGCTGAAGCCAGGGCGTTCTGGTCCCAGTACAGCCCACCAGGATACGCCATATTGGGCATTAGGCCTGGATAAGGCGCACTGGGCTGCGGTGGGGAAGCAGAAAAGCCTGGTGGAGGAGCTTGCGGCGGCCCATAGAACGGCCCAGCCTGAGGCCCAGCGAAGAGAGCTTGCTGTGGAGGCGCGTTCCTGCGGGCCTGGTACTGGGGCTGCTGGTGGGCCGCGGGAGGACGAGCCTGGTACTGGGGCTGTTGGCGTGGATCCGCCTGGCCGGCCCACACCTGGAAGGTGCCGGTCAGGGGATTGTAGCTTGGAGGCCAGCCGTATGGGCCTGGGAAAGGAGACGCGGCCGGCCCAGCACCTGGAGCAGGCCCAGCACTGTGAATAGCAGCCGAGGCGCCGACGCCCTGCCCTTGGCACCTGCCGCGATGCGTGCGGCGGCCGCCTTGAGGCCCCTGGGCACCAGAGGGCGACGACACAACAGTAGAGGAAGCCGAAGGAGGTCAAGTCGTCGTGGCGGCCAGGGCCTGTGGAGAATTAGCTTGGCGGATCATCATGTTGAGTTCTTCAAGCTCGAGATCGGCGCAGACATCGGAGAACGTCGGGAAGGGCCGCTGCCGTGCAATCAACGCCGCCATGTAAGTGAAGCGATCATTGAGACCGCGGAGGACATTGAGCACAAGAGTGTGGTCGGGAACGGGCAACCCGAGATCCGCAAGTCGATCGGCCATGGACTTGAACTTCTGGCAGTACACAGGAATCGTCAGATCGCCCTGAACGAATGTCCGGAACGCAGCGTCGAGGTGGAGCACCCTGGTTGCGCGGTTGCCGAGGAATTGGCATTTCAGCCCCAACCAGACGTGGCGCGCCGTGGGGGGTCCTTGGTCGCGGTTGATCGCCACCTCAACAAGCTCGGGAGTGACGGAGCCGTAGAACCACGAGAGCACCGTGGCGTCCATGCGTTTCCAAGCGATGTTGTCAGAGAGATCGTCATCGGAGAGCACATGATCGTCGAGCGCGTACTTCTCAAATGTGTTGACGAAGAGAGTGCGCCAGCGAGAGAAGTTCGTCGAGGCGCGGTCGAGGACGATTGGAACGAGCGCCTTGATGTCCAAGACCGCCACGGCCTTGGCATGCAACGTGACTGTGGCGGCGGCAGCCTGCGCGGCGACGACCATCGCGCGAGCCGCGACGAGGCAGGCGGCGGCCTGGCGCTCAGCGACGAGGCGAGTTGCCTCCTGGAGCTCTGCATCGGAGAGCGCGGCGACGCGGGCGATGAGGTCACAGTGAGCAGCGGCGGCACGCTCTTCTTCGGTCTCGTCGGCCATCGGTGTCGGGGTGTGCAGAAGCTAGCGAAGGCGGCGCGAAGTTTGCAGTTGCGGCGCGGCTAGGGTTTAGCGGAAGCGGGACGTAGGATCGTAACCTACTGATACCATGATAGCGAGATAATAACTCGATGCATTGATCGGAAACAAACGTTTACATATATAGGCCGGAGGCCTTGGCACCTTCCAACTCAATCCAGAACGGTTTATAGAATATCTACCGTGGAGAGTTGGGAAGGCCCACGAGATCAAGCACGACACGCTAGAAACTAAACCACCGAATACAATTCCAGTCTAACATGGGGAATACGCGGACGTGACTTTCGTGGTCAAAGGGAAGGTTTTTCCAGCCCACAAGATCGTCCTCACAATGCAGTCACCGGTCTTTAAAGTCGAGCAAAAAAAAAAAAAAAAGTCGAGCTCTACGGCCCCATGAGTGTGGACACTAGTGGGCAGAGAATCAAAGTTGAGGATATCGAGCCGGATGTTTTCAAGAGGCTCCTTACTTACATCTACACGGATGCGTTGCCGTCCATGGGTGATCTCGAAGGAGACGATAGGGAAGAAATGGTTAAGCAGTTGCTCGTGGCTGCGGACAGGTACGCCATCTGTACTGTTCCCAAGACAGAAAAACTGGCCTGCTATGCTCCACTAATATGGACTTGGCACACACATATCATTTCCCGAGACTACAGAAATTCATTTTAAACCCATGTTGTGTGACATACTGATGGCATTTTGTTTATCGGTATTCTCAGCGTGAACATATGGACCATTGCCCACCCCCTGCCTGGCCGACACGTGCATCTGCCTGCCACACGCCGTTAACGTTGTGCCGTTTGGGCAGAGCAAATGACTGGCTTCAGCACATGGATTGGCCTCCTCCCTGCCCACTTCCTCCTAAGCAGAGCACTAGCAGAGCACTAGCCAGTCCATGGCTTCAGCACATGGACCGGAACCCCGCCTCCCCTTGCTGCGCCGTCGGGTGTGTGCGTTGTGCGTCCAACCCTGCTTGTAACTTTGTAAGCGCTGTAATGGAGCCGCGCGAAGACGAAGCACTGCAGCTGCACCACGGCCTCCTGCTTGGATGTGTCCCTGCGCTTCCTTCTTTTTTCCCCAACCTGCTTTTCCCAACTCTCTCACCTGCTTGCACTCGATGTCATGCGAATCCATGAAATTCGTGGCCAATGTTGAGTAATCCCACCACCCGCAAGCATCAGCAGTAGCAGCAGCCAGGAAGCAGCTCTTGGCGTTCACCTTGAAGATCTTGAGCAGCTCCGACCTCGAGGTCTGGCCGTGGCGGCAAGATGGACGATGGCTCACGGTGAGCTCGGTAAGGCCACGGCGGCCAGGCGGACGGTGGCTTGCGGCGAGCTCGATGTCAGGTCACGGCTGCAATCGTCGACCTCCACAGGGTACCCCCAATCTGCGCGCGCGCTGCTAGAGCGAGCTCGATCCGCCGAGCCACGACCGCCATGGTTGGCGCGGTGCGCTCGCCGGTGGCACACCGCACCTGTTCCTGCGCGGGTGCTTCACCGCACACGACGCCCCGCGGGCGGGGCAGGCGTGACTGCCCGCGGTGGAGCGGTTCGAGCGCTGGCGTGCCGCGCGCCGCCGCCAACTGCTGCGCGTGGTCGGAAACTGCTCCGCGACGCCGACGGAGGCGGCTTCCTCGCCGCGGTGACGCTCCAGCCGAGGCTCTTCGCGCTGGTGCTCAATGTAATGCCGCTGCCTGTCTCCGGCGACCAGTGTTGAGATTAGCCTCAAGCAATAAACCGATGAGCTAAGATTTAAAAGAGTGTTTGCCGTACAATTTTTTCTTGCTTGTTCTGCTTCTTGCGCTCGTTCCGTTGCCATGATTTAGAGCTCCTCCGGTGGTCAATTTCACTTGTGGAAGCATATCCCATGGAGCTGCGCGAAGTGGACCGGCTGATGCTCGTTTCTTGCTGGTTCTGCTCCTTGATCTCGTTCCCTTGCCATGATTTGGAGCTGCTCCGGTGGTCAATTTTACATTTGGAAGCGAGCTTATTTCCCCAAAGCCGGTCACCGTCGAGCTCCCCGCCGCCGCGCTCATGCCTACCCCCGTGGCCCGCATGGCCACACCGTGGAGCTCCACCGGCCCCTAACCCGCGGCACCACTCACACGACTCGCGCGCATCCCTCGCCGACGCGAGGGTCCGAAGCAGGACAGAGCGCCCATGTTACACGCCGGTGGCAAGCTCTGCGCTGCTCGGTTGCGGAGAAGATGAGAATTGGGAGTGCGAGAAAGAGAGAGAAAACAGGTCCCACGCACGTAGGGAGGGCAATGGGTACCCTAACTCAATACCCGATCGGTTTCTTCTATTAAGATATAGGTGTGGATCTATTTCTCACCCTATAGATATGTTAATAGATATTTTTATCACCTATTAGTTACTACGGGTAGGAGGACATTCTCTTGCAACTCATACCCGTTTACTTATAGGGCCCCACGAAATCTATAACACGTGAGTTCATCAGAGGTATCTAATCTAAACCTTTAAAAAACCAGTTCGAAGAAAAATCAGTTTTACCCTGCCGTCCTATCTACCCTGCCATCTGAACCGTCCTGCAATATTGTGGGCCCAATATTCAACGCACCGAATTATTCCTGGCATCCCCGAGAGGCACGCCCCTCTCCTCTCCCCACCCTCTACGTTGATTTTCTTCAATTGTTGCGTTACGGTGACGCTAAAACTTGAAAAAAAAATTCACCCACGACGCTACCCACATACCCCACCGGATTGGAATGATTTTCGTAGCGTGTTTCATTCTTTTGGAAATAATCAAATGTAATCAGCCGTTTCCATATATTGTCTCTATTCACCGTGTAAGGTGCCATCCGGATTTTACGTCCGAGTTTCCTTCCTGATTCCTTGACTCGATTCCTTTCCAGCTTGTTCCCTTCTCGAATTCGATCTGGGATGTGAGAAGGAGAGAAGCAGTCGCCGGATCGTCTTCGCCCGACCCACGCCCCATGAATTCCAATTTCCAATTTGGCAAACACTGCCAAACCGGGGAGTCCTCTTCCTCCGCTTCCATGATTGCCAGGAGGCGGCGACGACGTCTGCCAGAGGAATTTTCACGCCGTCGCCGCCGGATCCCGGCGCCATCTCTTCCCGAGCAAAGCTGCCCGCCGCGAGAGAAGAACTGTGCGGGCTCGCTGGGGAGAAGGAGACGTCCCGCCTCCGTGGCTTCCATGGCGTCTTGCGCGCAGGGAGAGCCGTCTCCTTATCCTCCTCTTCGGACGGCGAGACTGGGCGGAGACGCGGCGACGGCGAGGTTGTGCTGGGTGGAGGCGCAAGCCGCCCTTCTTCCCCCACGTGCGTTCCTTAAGGGTCGACCGTGACAGCTTTGTCGACCTCGCCGAGTTCGTCGCCTTCCTTTGCGGCGGCGAGCAGGAGGCCATGGCGGCGTCGGAGGCCGATCTCAGGAAGGCGTTCCGCATATACGACGCCGACCGCATCGGGCTCATCTCGGTGCGGGGAGCTCCACCGCGTGCTGCGCCAGCTCGGGAACAAGTGCTCCGTCGCCGGCTGCTACAGTATGTGATCCCCTCCGTCTATGCCGACGGCGACGACAGCGTCACTTTGGCCGGCAGCGTTCAAGAAGATGATGGGCGCCAATTTCGGCATCGTCATCTACAACACGCACTCTACGAGTTGCGCCAGATCGAGTGAGTTCTCCTGCTCGATCTCATTAATTTCGTTTCTTGTTGGCGAGGAGTCTAGCAAATTCTGTCGCAATCCATTTGCTGCCTCAAGAACGTAGACGATCATTGCTGGCCTCAGACTCATATTTTGTTGAAATTTTAGATACTCCCTTATGCATATTCCTTCATTCCTTATCAGTGGATTACCTATAGTTTGCGTCTGATTTTAGCAGATGCAGCGTACCGCTTTGTGTATTTTTCAAATGCAAGAATTGTGAAGCGTTGATTGGATTGAAGAATCAGTAGGGATGACAAAAATGGTTTGCAGAGCTGCCAATCAGAGCAGGGAGACGAGCATGGGAGATAATTTAATACTTTTTTTTTTTTGCAGAGGTGAAGATGTAGTGCGTTGAGCAGCTCAACTTAGCTCCTACTGTTGCACTTCATTACCAGTGGTCGGGTTGAATGAATCTGGAAAATATTGCATAAGCTGTGGCCATGAGGATTGTTTTTCACGCCTACAACAATCCCAGGTAACAGAAGCACTTTTTCTGTGTTTTCTTCATTTGTTAACTATTCAGATGATTGTGTTGGGATGATTGTGTTGGTACATGGTTGACAAGGTCGGACTGACACACTATCCTAAGGCTTCCAGTTGATGTCGCAGCAGCGTGATCTCTTAGTATGCTAACGCTTACCGTTGCTGGAAGTCGACATACACGCCTGATCTGTGCCACAACGCTGTGCTGCCCTTTTAACTACTCTTATTTTCCAGTCACTGCTCACCCTAAAACTATTATTTGGTTTATTTTGTTCTATTTTTTCTACACATAATGCCATGCATGCTATGGTAAAAGAAAAACTTTGTTGGAAAACATCAAATGGATTTTGATTTTTTTTTGCTTAATTTATAGGAAAATGTTTTGTGCTCATCGACTCCGCGGTTGTGATGTGCTCCGTGTCTTGCAGTGTGCATATGAGGAAGAAACATTTACGTGGCCGTGACCCAAGGATCTCATCAGGTGAGATTCAATTTTTTCTCTGCCTCTGTAGTCTGTACAATATTAGTTTCTATTTTTTACAACTAGATTTAGTTAGTATTAGCACATTTATTTGTGGAACTCTTATCCTGCTTGGTTCCTTGGTGAATCTTTCTCCGCATTTAGTAGCAGCTTGTTGTGATGCGTCGTGGAATTGGAATACTAATCTAATCCGTGGATCTCTGGATGCTAGATTTTCCTTAGATATACATTCAAATTGCATAAAAAATGTCATTTCTTCTGGGACAGAGGGAAATCAGACATTTCCAGTGGCACATCAGAGCAATCTTTTGATATCATTTCAATGGCATGCATATTCAAGGTCAATCACTTATAAATGACATACTGCACAAATGCTGATCTTCATGGGAGCTATCAGCCAACTTGCATTCTTGGCTATCATTCGCATATCATTATCGTACATTACGGTCTGTGATGAGCTTTGGATGAAAAGGATGTTGCCGCAACCAGCAACAAAAAAGGTCTGTTTCTGAATAATTAAACTCTTCGGCCGTAGGTGTGCTCTGCACTATGTTTTGATCCAATATTTATCCACTCACTGGTCAGATTACAACATTATTAGAAAATTACTGAGGAACATACATTCAATTTTGGGTTAGAGTTTTTATCAAAAAGTTAAAATACAAACACTATCAGACTATTTTCAATTTATATATTTTTTTTTTAAAGCTCTGGAGCAAAGTTAGCAGCTTGAGTTGCTGCATGTCACTGGACCAAAGTCAATAGTTTGGTAGTACTGATTTTTTTAAGAAATCATCAACCTCTTGAATGAAAAGCTGAGGATTATCTACTGTTGCACCAGCATGAAATTTAAAGTTAGTACTATCAAAATTTTGGATGACACCGGATATCTGGCCCTTGCCTCTTGCATGTTGCTTTTTGAGGTTCCCGTGGCTTTTTTATGCTGAATGCTATCTTTGGATATCTGCTCCTTGCCTGGGGTTATCTTTGGTATCTTTGGATATCTGCCCCTTGCATCAAAAAGCCGCTAGAGAGAAACTTTTTAGTTTCTCTGGGGTTATCTCTGTTGCAAATGCCACAGTAAGTATAACCTTTTTGTTTTGTACAAAACCGTTCTAGCATAAATAAGGACTTGTCTGAGTGCCTCCACTCAAAAATACAAAGCTTACGTAGTTAACATTTGTGTGCTACTTGGAACCGGTTCTTGACTTCAGAATTATAAAACTTAAAAACTGGTATTACCATCTGCTTTTGAATCATGTATCTTTCACATTTTTTACCTGAAATTTACCTTTTGATTATTAATTTCATATGCTTCAACTGCTAGGAATTCCATGGTCATTTGTTGGGAATATTATTGGTTTGATTCTGAAATGTAACACCTTGAGTGCATGCCTTTGATTTTGATGTCCCATAAATTTTCAAAACGAAAGTGCTTCTGTACTTCCATTTCGTGCTACTATTTGGTTGCACTGTCCTCAGAAATATATTTGATATGGTAGTGTCCGAAGATGGTTGCTCACAGCTGGTAGTGTCCGAAGATTTGTTTCTTCCTTTGTAGATAAGTTTTCATCTTCGTGAAAAATAAAAAAAAAGTTCTTTATTAGGTTCAGATATTTTTCTTTCGCTATGCACATAACACGAGCACAAACTGTTGGACTGAATGAATTGTTAAGCTTTCCTAATGATGATGGCCTATACTGTTATATATGTGATGCTCTGAACCAGTCGTAGCCAGTAACTATCATTTGGTTGTATATCGCCGTTCGTCTAATTCGGTTTTCTTGAAACCACTGAAGTTCTTCCACACACACTTTGGAACCCTCAAGTCCTTTGAGACCATGCCAGAATCACTGTGATGGTTTCCTTTGTACAGTATGTATGCTACCAATTTTTTTTTTCAGATCCTAATAATCCTGATGGGTGAAACAAGCTGTTTCAATGATGGAATAACTACCTGACAACTTTCTTTGTGATTTCATTATCTGTAGAAAGTTTCTTTTTGGTTTTGGTAAAAAAAGTATTGTGCTTGGAGTATTCTCATCTCTGCTATTTCTCATGTTTACCCAAAAATCTTAGATATGAAAACAGAGTAATTCGCAACAGATTGAGCCAGTAACTATGTAATACTGACTGAAACTTAATCCTTTGGTATCACGAATTTCTATTAATTTTCTGTAAGAGCATATGCTTCACGAATTTCTCTTAATTTTCTGTAGGATATAGGTTACCTTTTTTTTCTTTCTCAGTCCTATATATGAGCTATTTCAGTTGAG
The DNA here is from genome assembly GCA_007726485.1 of Eragrostis curvula. Classification (NCBI taxonomy): domain Eukaryota; kingdom Viridiplantae; phylum Streptophyta; class Magnoliopsida; order Poales; family Poaceae; genus Eragrostis; species Eragrostis curvula. Next base: position 5,571,845 of record RWGY01000026.1, read on the forward strand.
TTACAATGGTACTTATTGAACATTGCAAGTTAGCAATGTTCTTGGGCTCAACTAATATACACTTTTCATATTACATGTTTTTTCAGGTATATAAGAAGGAATCAGAATACTGGTTTCCAGTTTTGAAAAAAAAAATCACTGAACTGGCCTGGATTTGTAGAGTTTGATGATGTAAATGGAAAATTACTCATGTACTCAGCACAGAATAGGTATGCCTCCTTAAATGGTTCATTGTGCTCAGTGGTGTTTTTCATAAAAATATTGATGATGGTCATCCTTTTGTCTGCAGTATCTATACAGTATGATGTTGATTTGTGATGTGGTAACAAGGGGGCGTGACAGGCTTGGAACTTTGCAATGATAAATTCAGCAAGTTGTATAATGGATCCTGGAATGACATGATCAAATGCGTCTATCATTTATCACCTAAAATATTTTGTAGGTGAAGAAACAACTGTATTTTTTAGGGTATATCAATGGTATTTTAGGTAATACAATGATATACTTCATGCTGCTGCATCCTATGATCAAGAGCTAGAATCTTGTGGCTCTGTCGACTCTGCAGGTGATTTGCCTTACATAATGCTTCACAAAGATCACTTGGAGTGATTTGTTAGCTCCAGGGATTGAGTACCGTGGATGGTAAATTATGGCAACAGTCTGGGGAATAGTTCGTAGTATCATTTTCTCTTCTTTTTTCGAATTTTATGTGCTTTATACATGCTGTGGACTGCCTTTCTTCATTGAAAATTCCATGGCTGTGACATGGCATATCTGGAAACAACAAAATAGACGCATCTTCGAAGGAAAGCAGACAATTTTTGACAATTGATGAAAACATTCAGAGCTCCTTTAGTCATACAGATTCAAAGAGAACTCAAGACGTCTCTTAATTAATTCTCCTTTGCTTTTTATGTATACCTGACCGGGTAATATATAAATCCTTTAGATTCTTTCTTTATACATATATAATTCTGAAGTGAATTATCATGGATACTAATTTTGTGACACCATGCTAACAAATTAACAATCTTGTAAGGACGATATATGTTTGCTGATGATCAAATCAATGTCATGAATGTGTTATCCTTCATGTTGATCTTACATGATTCTTTCATTAGATGTTGCACTTAATTAGTGGTCCTGCCAATTGGTGCTATTTTTTTTTAAACACGTGCGTGGCGCACGTGCATTTTTACTAGTATAAATAAAGAGAGGGATCAGCGAACCCTACTCATCATTTATTTACCTTTGAACAATTTAACGTTTGATTGTGTGAACTATTAGCATTTGAGTGGTTAATTTTTTTTACCTTTAAACAATTTAATCATTCCAATATGTTACTATACGTAGTTGAAAATTAATTTTTGTGATGCTAATTAATAGGTATGAGTAACCCGATAGGTACCCATACCCATATGGGTGTGGGGATGGGGGAAATTTGAGTCTTCAGATGGGTATAGGAATGGGGATAGGGTATAAAATTCTCGACAGAGATGGAGACATTCCACTGCCCTCCAGTGGGTAATGTACCATTGCCATCCCTACACGCACGTGCAGCAAGCCAACTAACGCTGTTACTCTCCGTCAACACAAATCTCTTCATCAGCACCATCCAACGGTGGGATTCCGGGGGTGCACGTGGCCATGTGTTCGCGGAATTTGCTCTGTTTGTTTATTACTGTTTTTTTAAGCCGTTTATTACTGTTTTAGTTGCATACCAGAAGCTGTAGACATAAGGAGCTTACTCTGTTACCTGTATGTGAAATGGCCTGTCACTCTTTTATGCCACCAGGTAAATTTAGCTATTTGTTTACCATCAGGCTTCAGCGTTATTTTTTATGTACATTATTCTATATATTTGGTGAAATTAACTTAGACAACTGACAAATAGTTTTCAGAGTACAAGTTAGACCTGAAAATCCCATGCATGGATAAACTATCTAGGTCATGAATAACTTATATTTGGGGCTAGGCAACAGCAACAAGCTATTTGACTATTTCCCTTTTACCATAGTCCCAGGCTGCGATTGATTTCCCTGTGAATGCAGAAGCTTTGCTCAAACTTTGCTTTGTCTAGGATACTGTCCTCCAATTTGACGTTCTCAATTTTACATCATTAACACTTGAGACTCAAAAAATTGAAGCATTCCCTGTCCAAGAAAATGATTTCAGTCCTTCTAATTTACACTAGTTCTTCTTATAATGAGAAAAAAAAGTCTTATAATCCCAATATTTAATAAAAGATTGTCTTAGATGACGACAAATACAAAAGAAAGGAATGTTTCAGGATACCTTGATAGCCTGTTTTGGGAGAAAAATATCGTTTCGCCTAATTTACTGGTAGCATTATTATTTTTCTTCAACGGTTCAACCAACATACATGGAAAGTTGTAGAATTATTAAAAAATATATATACTTAGTACTTTGAAGGCTTTCTATTGATAACTTCAATTGAATTTATTCATCAACATTTGTTGGGCAAGAAATATAAGTATATATGGACATTGGAAGGACCAAAGAGGCAACAAGATTAATGGGTAGATCGTGATAGATAAGTGTGGAATGGGTACTAATTACTTGCAAGGATGTTGTATTGCCAAACAAGAAGAAGTATTTGTGTCCTATCAAAAAAAAAAAGAAGAAGAAGCATTTGTGTAATGGCTGAGAGTGTTGTCTAGCATAATCTTATGTCTGACGACATTTATAATTACTAGATCAACTGGGGGTGAAGATTTCGTAATTCAACCCACCCACTGGAAGCAAAGTCCTTGATCCAAGACTGAACTATTTCAGAAGAAGCTATATCTCAAATAAGATACGAGTCTTTGATCACTGCCCCTGCGGCAGATGAGAATTTTGCTATTTTGCCTATAAAAACTATGAGCTTTGATACAATATGCACCTCCCATTGGGCTTCGATAAAATACCCACGAAACCATTGCACACACCCGTATTATGCCCACAAACAATTTTTTGGACGAAACTGCCCTTGTTCTTCTCCTACCTCTCGCTCAGACCAGCAGCTTCTCATCTTCCTCGTCGACGTCGTTGCCGACGGCGAGCTCGCGCTCCTCCTCGCTGCGGGGCGCGGCGCGTGGGTGCCATCCTCGGCGCGGGAGCCCTCCTCGACGCGACGGGCACGGATGGCGAGCTCAAGCTTGGCCCGCATCCCCCGGGGCCTCCACCCAACGCGGATTTTCTCAGCACAGCCAGAGCTCCCCACCTTTATCCAACGGCTTGCAATCGATAGGCTGCCTCGAGATGGGAGTGCTTTGTCCATGGTGGCGGGTCTTACGTGTGCCTGTTAATTGGTTAACAATTTGAGCATCGGGACAGACCCTGCACGGGAACAGTGCCGCTCAGACTTGGTTCCCTGTGCTACTGCAGGACCCCGAAGAGAAGCAACACTGGTTGAACATGCTGACCGATATTGGAATAAACAATTCGGCGGAATAGATTACTCTTACTTTGGGGCTGTCATTTCTCAACTGAACAAAACTTTATATTTAAGATTTAAGTGCCTCCATTCTGATTTTAATAACCTTGCCCACATCACGCTTTTTTCATAAACCAAAAAATCATGGTGGATACACAACTTGATTGTCCAAACATCAATCTTGGTGTGGACGTACAAGAAAACTAAAAGCAAAAATTTGACGGTGACGGATCCGGTGTTTATACTCCAGTACGAAATTGTTTTAATGATATCCCACACAAATATAGTCTGTTGTTGGTCTTCAATTTTAGACTTGCTAGAATTAACACAACATAACATCAGTCTGGTCTTCTGAACTTGATCTCTAGTCCACTCAGAACATACCTTCGTAATCAATTTGGACGTGAAAAATGATCGGTACAAATAAATTAAAAAAAAACTTTTCAGAGCATAAAAATAGAACATATAAACAAAGCATTAATTTATGTTTGTATTCCTTTAAGTTTGGAAAAAACTTTGCATCAAAATCAATTTGCTATTTTGGATAAAACCTAGTTACGTCAATCTAGGAAGTAGGAACTGAAACCGTCACTTAAAATCAGTTCTTGTGGTTTTTGCAATCTCTAGTAGCATGGTGAGTATTCATAACAAAAATGTCGGAATGGAATCTCAAATTCAAGTAACAATTATGATGGTTTTTGGAAATTTTGTATAATTTTGGACACGAACACTCGTTTCAATATGGAAGCGAAATTGATCAATACAAAAGAATTTAAAAATAACTATTGTGGACGTGTAACAAAAGATGTGTGCATATTAAAATTGCTCCATAAGAATATGCATATAAAAATTATACTGTTTGTTTAAATTCATTTGCTTCGAAACCTACTAATGGTATGTTAATTGGGAAATTATTCACATACGCAGAACCATCTATTTCTGTTACGAAATACAATTCCAATCACAGGTATAATTCCAACCTACTAATGATTGTTTCGTTGAACACACAGAAACGAATTAAATAAAAATTAACACATGCTATACACAAAAGTAAAAATATTTTTTACTTCCACGGAATTAGCTGTTAAAAAATGCAAGTATTCTACGAACCAACGTGGGTCCCACGTCCACTGCTCCATGCACTTGCAGCACCCCGACCAGAACGCTGATCCCGACCGGTCAACATCAGATACAGCATTCCTGTTGCAATGCATTGGCCTCCTGCGTTTAACGTGCCATGTCAGATTAGTTTATTCCTTTCGATCGTCTGCTCACTCTGCAAAGTGTGCCATCGGGTCATCCCAGTGCGAATCTCAACGAGTTCCTGGCCGTTCGTAGAAGGTGGGGAGCTCCGGCTAGGCTGAGAAGATTGTTTTGCGGCCTCCACCTCCTCCGCTTCCGTCGCCCGGGTCGCTCGCGTAGCACGAGGCTCAAGCTTCGGCAATGGCTGTCGCCATGGATAGCTGCTCCGGTGAGCTCAAGATTCGGCCATGGCGGAAGAGGCACAGGTCGCTGTGGATGTGCTTGGCTGCTTGCTCCCACCTACCGCTGCTCTCTTTGCGATTTTTTTCTTGATGCAAGGATGCCAGCTTGGGACTGAATGTTATGGCTTCTTCGTGCTGCTGCTCTCCCCCGCAAACGAGCTCAAGTACCATCGAGATTGCTACTGCTTTTGCTGGTGTTCTGCTTCGTGGACCGACTGCACGAGGTGGCGCAGGCGACGGCGGCAGTCATGGCCGCGACTGCACGAGGAAGAAGGGAAAGAAGAAGAACGCGAGGGCAGTCTTGTCCAAAAAAATACATTTGGGCATAATACTGTGAGGCCAGTGGTTTCATAGGCATTTTATCGAGGCCCAACGGGAGATGGGCATCGTACCGAAGCCCACAGTTTACATAGGCAAAATAGCAAAATTCTCGTGGCAGATCCCACCTAGGTTGCTCCTTCCTCATGCTGCTGACAATAATGTGGACAAGTGTTTCAGTATTTCTCCTTGCTTCACCTTCTCTAATTCGATTTCTTTCAACCTATCAGATCGAGAACAGCGTGGTGACCATGATGATCTTCTTCCGGAATTTTCTTGATCACTTCTCATGCTGATCCACAGCTCTCTAGCTTATGGCGATCATACGCCATCGTCATCTGACTCCACAGAGCTTTAACATACTTCATTTGAATAAGAGGTGACCTCCATCGACTAGACTCCAACATACAAACATGTCGTATCCACACATACTGCCCTCTTCTCTTCGTGGGACGTGTTTTGTTTTTCCGGGGCACTGCATCTTCCATAGCTTTTGTCACAGCTTCTCCTGCGGATGTAATTCGATCCCGACTTGGAACAGAAAGGTGAACAGAACCAAAGGGAAAGCTGCGTGAAGAAAAAAAAGGGGGAAAAAAAAACAGAGATGGGCCGACGCCCGACATAGTGAACAGGCCTGACGGATTTGCGACATCATGTATAACACCACCGTTGCGCCTCTATCACCGCCGCCCTTGTTCCCCCGGAACCCCATCTCTCCGGCCACCACCACGGCTAAGCCTTGATGGCGGAATCCCAGCAATCATCAGGCGCGAGGACGGCGTCGACGTGCAGTGCCGTGACGGCGCGGGGCACGCACGTGTTCAAGATCGCCGACTACAGCCTGCACAAGGGCCTCGGCTCCCACAAATTCATCCGATCCGCCGCGTTCGCCGTCGGGGGCTACGACTGGTGCATCCGATTCTACCCCGACGACGGCGGGTTCCGCAAGGAGGGCGGCAGAGGCTACGTGGCCATCCCCCTCGAGCTCGTGACCAACAACGCCAAGGTCAGGGCGCTCTTCGATTTCCTGCTAGTCAACCCGGTCACGGGTGACCGGTCGTACGCGATCTCCCTGGATCGTCCCAAAGTCTTCAGCACTATAGACGACGGTTTGAACGTCTTGGGTACGGATCTCGTGAGTCCCAGCGATCTGGAGAAAGAGAACTCGCCGTACCTGCGGGACGACTGCCTCGTGGTCGAGTGCGTGGTCACTGTTGTCGAGGAACCACGTGTAGCGTCGGAAACCGCTACCGCTAAGATCCAAGTGCCGCCCTCAACCATGCTGAACAATCTTGGACAACTACTGGCGACGGGGGAAGGTGCAGATGTGACTTTCGATGTGAAAGGGGAGGTCATCCCAGCCCATAAGATCATCCTTGCAATGCAGTCCCCGGTGTTCAAGGCCGAGCTCTACGGTCAGATGAGGGTAAACACTAGTGGGCATAACATCGCTGTTGAGGATATAGAGCCGGATGTTTTCAAGGTGATGCTTACCTACATCTACACGGATTCACTGCCATCCATGGACGATCTCGAAGGAGGCGATAAGAAAGAAATGGTTAAGCACTTGCTCGTGGCTGCAGACAGATATGGCATTGAAAGGATGAAGTCGATGTGCGAGATAATTCTTTGTGAGAGTCTGGATGTTGAGTCTGTGGCTGCCACATTAGCTCTTGCTGATCAGCATCATTGCAACAGTCTCAAAGATGCTTGCATCAAATATATGAGCTCTTCTAGTCGAATGGATGAAGTTATGGCAACACAAGGGTATAAGGACCTCAAAAGATCTTGTCCTGCTATATTGGTTGATGTCCTTGAGGGGGCAAATAAGTCTCAGAAAATTTAGTATGAGCATCCCCTGTTTGTGTTTCAGAGTTGATACCTATGTACTCTTTGTAAAATATAGGTCTTCTACATGATTCGGATCAGAAACATCTTAATGTAAAATTCCATGCCATTGTACCCTCTTTAGGAAATCAATGGCCAAAATATCTATCAACAGCTGGGTGCTCGAAGAGACTTGGTGATGACTGTAATCTGTCATGTTTTTTATGTGGAGTAGTTATGCCTTGATCTAATAATAAATATAAACCACATCTGAAACTTCTCCTTTGGGGTTAATAATCTTCACAAAGAAAAGAGTGTAACATCAAAAGTATAGCTTTCTATGACTTTATTTCCCTGAAATAATACTCTACTGTACGGTTGCTATTGGATAATATATCGATGGAGACAAGGAACTTTATCTGGTGTAGCTTAAAACTTCAAAGAGCCTGGAGCAATGGCTGAGGATGTTGCACTCATTATTCTGTATGACAGAACAAAGTCCTTGCTCCATGACAGAATTATATGAAAAGGAGCTCCCTCTAAGAAGAGATATGGGTGTTTCCCTGATAAGAAGTGAATGAAATTTGCTGTTACAGTTGGGGTCCTTGGGAAAAATCTGGTCAAAACCAGTGCAATTGTTCTCTGCTTAGTTACTTGTTTGTGAGTGTTGTGGAGTCCTTCTTCCGCAACAAGTATCAGAGGCGCGTCAAACAGAATCGTAGTTAGATTGGAGTCCAATTCGGAGGAGATAAGAGCCGGATACGGCTGTAAGTAAGTTTAGATACCTCTATTTATAAAGAGGCAGTCGGTTTTGTTTAGGTTAAGCAGAGTTAGAACCAAACTCAGAGCCTCCTAGGGAGGGCGAGTAGGTCTCTGCATCTGCTGTAATTGGAATACAGTTCAATCAATCAAGCTATATCATCTTGGTATCAGCTGGGAGTTCCTCGTTCCTGTCAATTGCCTCATCAATCTCGCCACATCCCCTGCCGCGTCGCTGCCGCTAAACCCATCGCACCTCTGCCACGATGACGGACGGCGACAAGACGGCCGACGACAACGGCAACGCCTTCGTCACGGTCGCCAACATGGAAACGATCGTCGAGAAGTTGGTCAACAAGATCAATGACTTGGGATCCAAGATCGAATCTGCGGCCGCCGCCAACAAGCAGGAGAACGCGCGGCTGTCCACCTCCATCGCCAACATGCAGACTCAGCTGCTCGAGAAACAGGGGCGATTCGACTCTTCGTCGAGCTCCTCCAATGCGCCGCCGCCGCCACATGCCGCCATCGTCCACAAGCTCCGCTTTCCCAAGTATGACGGCGCCGACGACCCCCTGGGCTGGCTGCACAAGTGCGAACAGTATTTTCGCTCCCAGGGCACGCCGGAAGATCAGAAGGTGTGGACGGCGTCGTTCTACCTAGACGCCGCTGCCAGCCAATGGTATTACCGTTTGGAGAAGAATCGCGGCAGCGCCCCCACTTGGCCGGAGTTCATCGATTGCGTCAATAAGCGCTTCGGTCCTCCGATCCGCAGCAACAAGCTCGGCGAGCTCACGCAACTCCGACGCACGGGTACCGTGGAGGAGTACCAGGATCAATTCTTCAAGCTGCTGGCGCGCTGCGACAACGTCACGGAACGCCAACAGATCGACATCTTCACGGCGGGGCTACGCAATCCACTCAGCACCGACGTTGAGATGCAAAAGCCTGACACGCTGGAGGACGCCATGGCGCTGGCGCGCACCTTCGAACGCCGTCTCCAGCTGGACGATGACGACGGCCGCCACCACACGCGCGCGCCATCAAGGGTACACCGCGCCCAGAACCAGTACGCCACGGCGAACAAGGCCAACCCTGGCGCGTCTTCAGCGGCTTCGTCTCCAGCAACACCGGGGAAAGATAAGCCGGCGCCTGGCGCTCGCTTCGTACGTCTTTCGCCGGAGGAGATGGCCCAACGCCGCCTCGAGGGACTCTGCTTCAACTGCCCCGAGAAATTCTCCCAAGAACACCTTAAGACCTGCACAAAGAAGGGGATTTACTACCTTGAGATCGAGGAAGGGGAGGCCATCAGTAACGAGACGAGCTCAGAGGAGGAGATGCAGGTCTCCATGTGTGCTATCACTGGCATCCAGTCTGGCTCCACCTTGAAGCTCGCCGTCTCTGTCCGCGACGCGAAGATGGCGGCACTGGTGGATTCGGGATCGACACACTGCTTCATCGCCACCGACACAGTGCGCCACCTGGGCTTCACACCGGAGCCACGCCCTGGGCTCACGGTCGGCGTCGCCAATGGCGAACGCGTGGCCGCGGACGGTGTCTGCAGGGCGGCCACGGTGATCATCGACAAGGAAACGTTCAACGTCGACCTGTATGTGATCCCGCTGGGCGGCTTCGAGATCGTGCTCGGTTGCGACTGGCTTCGATCGCTCGGCCCGGTCTTGTGGAACTTTGAGCGCCTCACTATGGCGTTCTGGCGCGACAACCGCCCCGTCAAGTGGATTGGGATCAATGGCCAGGCCGCCGTGCCCCATCTGGCCGCCACGGAGCTCCTTACGTACATGAACATGCTGTTACAAGAATTCGCGGACCTGTTCAAGCCGCCGACGGGCCTTCCGCCGCGACGGCCTTTCGACCACCGCATTCATCTGTTACCAGGAACAGAACCAGTCGCCGTGCGGCCATACCGCTATCCTCAGCTCCTCAAGGATGAGCTCGAAGCACAGTGCGCCGACATGTTGGCGCAGGGTATCATCCGTCCCAGTACATCGGCGTTCTCTTCTCCGGTGCTGCTGGTGCGCAAGAAAGATGGCACATGGCGATTTTGCGTTGACTACCGTGCCTTGAATACGAAGACAGTCCGCGACAAGTTTCCGATCCCGATCGTAGAAGAGCTGCTCGATGAATTGAAGGGCGCCATGTTCTTCACAAAGCTGGATTTGAGGAGTGGGTACCATCAAGTGTGTATGCATCCTGATGATGTCGAGAAGACGGCGTTCCGCACCCACCACGGCCACTTCGAGTTCTTGGTGATGCCTTTCGGACTGACGAACGCACCATCAACGTTCCAAGCACTCATGAACCAGGTTCTTCGGCTTTTTTGCGTCGTTGTGTTCTCGTTTTCTTCGACGACATTTTGATTTATAGCAGGACCTGGGCGGAACATCTCCAGCAAGTACGCGCCGTGTTCACGGTGCTACGCGAGCACGGCTTGGTGCTCAAGCAGTCCAAGTGCGTCTTCGGCAGCAACAAATGCACTATTTGGGCCATGTTATCTCTAATGGTGTTGTCGCCATGGACGGTGACAAGGTCGCGGCTGTCCAAGCTTGGCCAACGCCGCGATCTGTGAAGGCGCTTCGCGGATTTCTGGGACTCACCGGCTTCTACAGGCGGTTCATCCATAACTATGGCGTCATCGCCGCGCCCTTGACTGCCCTGCTCAAGAAGGAAGCCTTTGCTTGGTCACCGGCGGCCACGGACGCGTTCCAAGCACTGAAGTTGGCCTTGACCACGGGACCAGTGCTGCAGCTGCCTGATTTTGAAAAGCCGTTCATCGTCGACTGCGATGCATCGGGCTCCGGCTTCGGTGCGGTTCTTCACCAAGGGCAGGGCCCCATTGCATTCTTCAGCAAGACAGTGGCGCCACAGCACGCCAAATTGGCGGCGTATGAGCGCGAATTGATAGGCCTCGTACATGCTGTGCGCCATTGGAGGCCCTACTTGTGGGTAAGGGAGTTCCTCATCCGTACTGACCATTGCAGTTTGAAGCACTTGCTAGATCAGCGTCTCTCCACAATTCCGCAGCACACCTAGGTCAGTAAGTTGTTTGGCTACAGTTTCCACGTGGAGTACAAACCGGGGAAGCAGAACGCCGCTGCGGATGCTCTGTCTCGTCGTGATGAACATGAGGCCAGTGTCCATGTGCACGCCTTATCTTGCCCAGAGTTCGAGCTCTTCGAGGAATTTCGCAAAGAAGCGCTGGGACTACCGGAGATTCAGGCAAAGAAGCAAGAGATTGAGGATGGAACAGCGGGCGCGGCGTGGTCAATTGTCGACGGGTTCGTCATGCATAAGGGTCGGGTGTTTGTGCCGTCCACCTCAGTTTTGTGGCCCCAAATCTTGACCACCGCGCATGGCGCTGGACACGAAGGAGTACAGAAGACGCTACACCGTGTCCGTGCTTCATTCTACAGTCCTCATGCGTCCAAGATGGTGCGCGACCATGTCAAGAGCTGCCTCACTTGTCAGCGTAACAAAACAGAGCATCTTCACCCAGCAGGCCTTCTTCAACCTCTCGATGTTCCACAGTCAATTTGGAGTGACATAGCCATGGATTTTGTTGAGGGATTTCCAAAGGTCGGTGGCAAATCAGTGGTCTTGACCGTTGTTGATCGTTTCTCCAAGATGGCGCATTTCATTCCGCTCGGTCACCCATATACTGCTCTCACAGTGGCGCAAGCATTTTTTGACAACATCGTCAAGCTCCATGGGATGCCGTGTTCGATTGTTAGTGACAGGGACCCGGTGTTCACCAGTACACTATGGCGTGAGCTGTTCTCCTTGGCCAATGTTAAGCTGCGCCTCAGTTCTGCGTTTCGGCCGCAAACTGATGGTCAATCGGAAGTCACTAATCGTGTTCTTGGCGTCTACTTGCGCTGTCTAGCAGGCGACCGTCCGAGAAGCTGGCTCCGTTGGTTGCCGTGGGCTGAATACTGCTACAACACATCGTATCAATCGGCGCTGCAATCGACTCCCTTTCGAGTGGTGTTTGGACGCGACCCGCCTACCATGATCTCCTATCAACCTGGTTTGGCTCGCGTCGTGATGTTGGACAAGCAATTGAGGAACCGGGATGCTTTCTTGGCTGACATACGTGAAAGGTTATTGCAAGCCCAAGATTATATGAAGGCGGCATATGACAAGGCTCATCGTGATGTGGAGTTTGATGTAGGAGAGTGGGTGTGGTTGCGCCTGCATCAGCGTTCTGCTGCTGCGATCACCGTCAAGACCAACACCAAGCTCGCGCCGCATTTTTATGGGCCGTTCCAAGTGGTGGAACGTATCGGGAAGGTGGCGTACAGGCTTCGTCTACCGCCTAAAGCTCGTATCCATGATGTTTTTCATGTGGTTTTCTTGAAGAAGCTCAATGGTGACCCACCAGCAACGACGGTGCCGCTGCCTCCTGTTGTCCATGGACGCGCTGTGCCGCTTCCGGAAAAGGTGGTGCATGTCAAGCCTAACAAGTCGTCGTGGGAATTGCTGGTTCAATGGGTTGGTCGCAGTCCAGCGGATGCTACTTGGGAACTGCTGGAAGACTTCAAGGAGAATTATCCAGAATTTAAGCTCGAGGACGAGCTTTTTGGTCAGGAGGCGGGAAGTGTTGTGGAGTCCTTCTTCCGCAACAAGTATCAGAGGCGCGTCAAACAGAATCGTAGTTAGATTGGAGTCCAATTCGGAGGAGATAAGAGCCGAATACGGCTGTAAGTTAGTTTAGATACCTCTATTTATAAAGAGGCAGTCGGTTTTGTTTAGGTTAAGCAGAGTTAGAACCAAACTCAGAGCCTCCTAGGGAGGGCGAGTAGGTCTCTGCATCTGCTGTAATTGGAATACAGTTCAATCAATCAAGCTATATCAGTGAGTTCCTATTCTGCAGCCTTACTTTTCAGCATCTCGCGATGCTGTGTATAATCTTCCTTTTCTTTTCTATTTCTTCAGGACATCCCATCAGGACTTGACGTAATGGATGCTCCATTACCAAATAGGGAACTGATAGCATTGTTCATGTTAAATATTTTCTTTTTGTTTCAGACTTTACCAGAAAATCATGGAAAAATTAGCAACAGAAGCTTGTTTTCAAGTTCTATGTTTGTCGAAATGTTAGCACTGAGATGTGAACTACATTAACTTATATTTTTAGTTTGTGAAGGCCTGTGACAAATTATCAGAACAATTATGCATTGCCAGTGTTAAGGACAGTTGCTGACGTTATATTCCTTAGTGGCTGCAAATTTATTTTCTGAGTGACACTGGTTCTTGATTGCAGTAATATATGGATGAACTTTTTTTTTTTGTGGATAATATATGGATGAACTTATTGCTCTATACTTACATTGTCCATTGAGCAATTGTAATCAATGAAACTCCTTGGCCAATTCTTTCTCTAGTTATCGTTTCGTGAAGCCTTGCAAAATTCGTAAACCTGAAAGTGGATTTTCTTTTCGAGATCTTAATGCGTATTATTATATGGTTCATGCGAGGTGGTTTGATAATTTTCATTCTGCAACAGGAAAATTTGGAATGCCAGCTGTTACTGTAACTTTTAGTTGTTGCCTGGAACATATAATTTTTGAATGCCAGGTGAGTGTAACTTAGTATTAACTGTTGCCTGGAACATAAAGATATCATTGAAGGCAACGTATCCTATGAGAACCAGATTCGTGTAAGAACTATGAGAACTTCAATCTGAGCCACATGATCTTGATCCAAGCGAGGCGCATAGGGAGAGGTGGGAGGGGGAATTTACAAAAGTATGATTAAGTGGGCGGTGATTTTGCAAATCCCTCCTCCCACCTAAATTCAAGCGCACTATTAGATCAAGATCATGTGACCCAGATTGGAGTTCTCATAGTTCTCACACGAACCTGGTTCTCATAGGATACGTTGCTATCATTGAATGCTATGTGACTCGCCTGCTGCTACTGGAAAAAGAGAATAACAATTGGTACTTCGGTGTAAATTTAAGTTCCTAATTCTGTTAGAGTATCTCCAAGAGAACCCCATAAAATTGATCCCATAAACTTGTTTTTAGGAGCAACTAAAAAATTATGAGGGGTAATTTGTCCTTCCTCCTCCAACAGTCCCTCCCTAAAAGTGGATCAAAACAAATTTGATTGCGCCACATCAGCATTTGGGGCCACAAAAGCATTAATTGTAGTGGAAAAAGAAGGAATGGGGGCCTCAATTTTCTCCCTGTTTGTTGCTACAAATGAGGGGAGTTTATGGGCTATGGGAAAGTTGAGAGTTGTTTTGGGGCCCTGTCGGAAATGGTTTTTTACCTAAAATCCCAATAACTAAATTTAAGAGAGGTTTATGGGGCTCTTTTGGAGATGCTCTTAGAGCTACAAAAGTTTAGGTTCTAATAGAAAAGGAAGGGGATGGCCTCCACTAACGAAAATGTGACAATGTTTCATCTCAGAATCGATGAGCATCCAAATTCTAAGATTTATTGATGTTTTCTGCGTAGCGTTTGTGCTCACAAACCAGGAAACATTTTGCACTTGACTTCACGCACATTCTCACGCTTACTCTTACATGTCACGTGCATTCTGAAGTTTGTGAATCTTAAATCATTGCAAAATTTTGTCAAACACAGATAATGGAATTACTTTTTAACACAAAAAGTAAAGCCAACTTTCTTTCACTTTACTAGCTTTACGGAGACTACAAATTCAAGCACACATGGGACTTCTTATAGGTATATGGAACTTATGCCCGATGTCAAGCTCACCATTCCTACAAAATTGCAATTCCTTCTTTTCCTTTTCTTTTGCAAACTGAGGGGATTAATCTTTTTTTATATGTTTAATTAAGAACTGTACTTGTTTCATGACAATGCTGTCTTTGGATCAATCTCAGGCATTTTATACAGAAGAGGCAAACTATGCCAACTAACCAACTGTCACCCTAAATGAATAAACACTCTATGGCAAGTGTCTAACCTTACACTTTTCACAAGATGGTCTAACCTTACATTTACCAAGCACAAATGTTCAAACGAGCTACAATTCTTGAGCTCGATGGAAGCATGTTTTCTGCTAGTATTCAAATCCCTTGAAGGCTTGCATGTTCTCAGCGCAAATTCATTGTAAAGTAGGCTGGATAACAAGATAAAGTGAGTTCGGAGAATCAAACTTGAGGTCAATGCATATGTCTACAACGCGCGGGGTCTATCAACCATAAATATAATCAGCCGCGCCAACCTAAAGACTCCATGTATTGTCAATTTTTGAAGAAAAATACTTGTGACTGTATATAAATCAAAAGTTAAAGGGTCGTAAGCAATGGTACATCTTAAATAACGGTCGAAAACATGACATAGAATTATTGTGGGGCTCCTAAGTAAGAGTCAACAAAGAAAATGCAGTTGTAAACAAACAATAATGATGAAATAGAACGTAAAACAACATTGCTTATGGAAGATCATTCTTGAATGTTGGTAGCAGATGTATCTAGGTGCGAAGTGAAATGCAAGCAAACAACAGATGACACCCACCATACTTATATGGTGCACGTCGTATGCACTCACGCCAGAGCCATGGTTGCATTTTGGGAAAGATCTTGGGTTCGAATCCCTATAGGAGCGAATTTTCTTGGGTTCGACGACCTATAGCAATATGCGACGTTGGCCGTCAACAGCGAGGCACCAGTGGTGACTTCTTGTCAATCTCGAGAATTTGTCGGCTTAGTCTTCGAAGATGCTCATAGAGGTAGGGTTTGCGTATGTGCGTTCATAAGGGTGAGTGTGTGTGCATTGTAAGTGTCTGAGTTGTACTATGTAATAAAAAAAATTACGTTTCAACATATTGTGCTAGCCAGGCTCACAATTAATGTATATAAGAGCAACTACAATCGTGGATAAAAGTAGTACACAGGCAATTTTATATTCTTTCTATCCCATCTCAACCATTGTGAAACTAGTTCATAAGTAACAAGGAGTTGCTTGTCCGTAAGTAACAAGGAGTAAAATAGCCTTATGGACAAGCAACAAGGAGTAAAATATAATATTTTTATTAATGCATGGCAAAAAATTATTAAACAATCCAAATCAATGTGTGCATGTTGGAATGAAAGGTTGGATGAAAGATTTTTTAGTCAAGCCAGTCCCACCTTAATTTTCCTACCATTGTGACTTTGTACACCGCTTTTGAACAACTTGCAGTGGGACCCATGCTTATGCACAAGTTTGTGCATAACTATTGTGGTTGCCCTAAATCTAGCAATTGAAGCGGCGGATGCGATTGGAAGGTTAGGTTTCACGCCAAGAGGAAACGGGAGGACATGTGTGACCACCTTCATCAAGGGGGCCTTTATCGTTGAGCAATTTCTACCAGTTAATAAAAAATTTCCTTGTGGTGGTGCCATGACGGTTGTCTTCCCTGTGGATTCCTCCCTGGCTGGTGTTCTCTCCCTTGTTTCTCAGCTTTATTGCTCTGGATCGGAATCCATGGAGATGTGGTGATTGCTAGGAAGCCAGAACAGAGCTAGTTGTTGGACGCTCTTACTCTCTAAATAGGGTCGATCACATTTTGCTGATCCCCAGCTCTGTGCAAGGAGTTGTAGATCATTTGAATCGAGTGATGCTAATAACAAATCTACGGCTCCGACTTCTTCCTGGATTGGTGTGTGATTTGAGGCGATCTCCGGGTGGACTGCCTGGTGAGTCAATCAATCCACATTGTGAGGCGTTGTTTGCATCTGAGCCATCGTGTCTTGACGGCTTGTGTTACACACCAACTAGTCCCGGCTCACATGGACATGTCCTTGACTGTTGCTTTGGTTTTGGAGCATTGGTTGATCTGATCTGCGGCATTGGAGTCTGTTCCACCGTTGGCCTAGGGGTTGCCATGAGGACCTAGATGTAATTTGAATTTAATTTCAAAAAGACCTTATTATTATATCTATTAAGGGTCTTTCTGCATATGTGCGGATGTTTCCAGAGTAATGGAGAACATCAAAGCCCTTTCAGGCGATGTGCCTTAAAAAAAGGGGAGGGGGGTTCATCAGCACCCATGGCTGCACAATGGATCTTTGGAAGGATCATCATGGAGGGTGTCAGGACGGGTTTCACTTATCAATGCAATCGCAGAATCGGACCAGATCGATTTTTGTTTTTTGTGAAAACCAATAAATTTTAAATTGAATTTGGACGAAATCTGAAAAGCAAACCGAACGGATTTTTGAGTATTCTATCAGTTCTGTCGATTTTCGAAATTTTCTTGTAAATTTTAAATCCGAAAACCGACAAGCCGACCAACCAGACCTAACCTGTTTCCGGTCCGGTTTGATCGGTTTGCAAACCTTGGGTGTCAGGTCCAATCTGGGCCGTCCATTGCGGCCGTCCCGGTCCGTTCACAGTCGAAACGTGAAGGCGTTTCCCATCCAACGTCCCGGCGCGTCGCACTCGCACCAAAAAGCGAGGTGTGTGGCTCGTCTTGGCCTTTCGCCGGTTCGCCCCCTCGTGGCGAGGGAGAGAGGTGGTGGAGACAGCTCGCCGGTTCGCCCCACGCTGCCATTGGAAGCCCAGTAACTGCCGAGCCCCGCCCTCGTGTTCCTCGGTTCCTCCTCTCCTTCCCTCCTCCCCGCTCCGAAATAAAGTAGAGGGAGCCCCAAATCGATGGACGACTCCTCCCCTTTCCCTCGCGATTGAGCAACGCCGGACCCCCAGCGATCGCTCCACCGCCGAATCCCGATTCCTCCCCGCCTCGGCACTTCTCCTCCGGCCATGGTGAATTGGTGATCCGCCTGGGCTGACGCCTGATTCTCCTCCTGACGCGCCTCGGTAAGCGAACCCTCCCCCCCAACTGGTTCTTGCGGTCGAGAGTCCTGCGGTTCCGTACGAGTTCCCCGTCCGGTTCTTGCGCGGGTTCCTTTCGCTGCGTTTTCTTTTTATCGCGGATTTCGTCTAGTCGAGCGATTCGGGCGGATTCCTTTGCTGCAGTTCGAGTGGTTTCCGTGCGCAACGTTCTCTAGGGTTCTCGTCCCTTCTTTTGGGGGAGAATTTCCGAAATTGCTTTGGTCCTACTGTGCAATCTGCCCGTACTAGAGGTTTTTCTTGCAATTTTATGCAGTTTCGGTGACGGAATTCAGTTTTTCTTGGACCGTGTCCGAGCGCCCGTGGCTCAATTTCTTTGATTCCTGCGAATTTCTTTACTGATGTTGGTAGTGATCCGTCTGTTCCGTGCACAGGGTTCAGCGGAGGAGGATTTGAGGAATTGAGGTGGGGGTTCCTGTGGCCGCGCGGGGCATACACCGGGTATCCATGGCGCCCGCCCCAGCTCCAGCCATGGCTCCCGTGGGTGTTGAGGAGGAGGGTGCCAGGGACCAGAACAACTTGGTGGTGTCCAAGCAAGAGGATGTCTCCATGGGAGGGATCAAGGATGAGGGTGACCTTCCCATCCCTTGCTCCGAGCCTGCCGGTAGCCCGGAGGTGGCTCCTGAGCCTGTGGAGGACAAGGGAGGGGATACCACAGAGTGCTCCAGCTCGTTCGGGGACACTTGCTCTGGGTTTGATGATGAGGCAGACAATGATGAACCGGAAGTGAATTCTCAAGTTTCAGCCCCTGCTGATGGTTACTGGGCCACGCGGCTGCCTAGGTGAGTCTTTCGATCAGTTTCATGCCTGCCCTGAATGTATTCCTCTCTGATTGATATGCAGTCCTGGTTCATGATTGTGCTGTTTGAGTAAAGACTGTGTGTGCGCTGATGTGTTGAAGTCTTGAGGGGTTTCCCATTCCCCAATCTCGTGGGACGAAAAGGAAATTTCTGTTAATGTTTCAACTGATACAGCACATCGTAATTATTGCACCTTCCCACTAATGGAAACAACAACAACAATTAGGATTGATGTCCCTAAAATGGACAGAGTTGAATCAATAACATATATGGTGTCGTATGCATCAAAACTCGTGGCTGGATTTTGCCCCCAAAACATGGCAGTTGGTTGACACAATTTGATCATTATTTCTATAGAAAATCATCAGTATTTAAAAAACTACAAAGCAGCTACCGAGCTACCTGATCACGAGCCTAGTCACTCCAGTGTCCTTCAAGGTGGCAGGCTACCTTACCTAGCTGGTTATGCTGTAATCATGGCGACATGCTATTTCTTGGAATCTCAGTCCTGCCTAGGCTGGCTTGGAAGTAGAAAATTTAATTGCACAGGTCGTAGCTGCTTCAGAAATCAGAAGAACTATAACCGTGCTCCATCAGGACTTTTCCACCAGTAGTTGATTTTACACCAAAGCTGACACATAGAGCATCAATATCCTTGTTAGAATCAGAGAGTAATATATTGGGTAAGATATGCAGCCGCCATTTTTTTTTTTTTTTGGGTTTCAAAAGATTCCCCTTGTTTTACTAAAAAGGAAAATGTTATGCAAAAATTAATTCCTAGTGTTGGATTCAAACTCATGAATAGCTATTGCTTACTGTTTGGAACCAGCATTTATGATGTTTTTCTGATGTCTGGAAGATTACGGATTTCTCTGTGTGCATGCTGGGGTTGGGGGGGGGAGGGACATTGCACATTGTATACCATGTTTCATGCTCATTGCTTTTTCTTCTGAGAGTATGCTTCCAGTATTTGCCATTTTATTTCTAACAGCCATGCTTGAAGCTGCAACATTGATTAATAAACAAGGAAGATCAAAGATTAAGATACTGTTATGATTGTTTCCAAATGGCTGTTCGCCTGTCATTTTAAGGATACAACTGGAATATTACTAGAGCATGAAGCTATGTATTGGATTCTTGTTATACGTTTGTCATATGGAAAGTTATGTTATTTTGACATACTTCATTTGATGCATATCTTTGAACATTTAAATTATCCTTCAGGAGGAAAAAGGTGACTGCTGAGTGGAGGAATGCTGTTAGTCCAATTATGTGGAGATGTCAGTGGCTAGAGTTGCGTATGAAGGAGCTTTCATCTCAGGTATCAAAGTATGACAGGGAACTTGCTCTAATCAAGAAGGAAAATGAACTGCAACAGACAGTAAGCAAATCAAATGGATCTATGCCAGAATCGATGCCGATTGGCAAAGATCATAGAAATGGTATCATGAAGAGGAGATATAGGAAGAGGCGCGAAGATGTTACGGACACCTCATTGTACATCAAGAAGCACCAGATATTGTCATACTATAATGGTATGACATCCATTTATGTTCTGTCAAGGCCATGTCATATTGACCCAAGTTTAATTGTTAATCCCAAGTTTTCTTTGATCCTTTGCAGATAAACAGAACAAGGGAGCTGAAACTGATGGTCTCTTACTTGATGATTTTGATAGTCCAGGTACGAAATTAAACAAAAGGCATACTGTTAGCTTGTTAAGCACCACATTATACAAAGTTATCACTTGCTTTTGTTAGATCATTTGTTTCTGTCAAATGCCATCAATTGAATAATTAATTAATAATGGAGTCGTTTCAGAGTTAAAAACAAAATGTTTTTATTGTAATCACTCTTTTATATCCAAGAGCAACTTTTGTGACCATTCATTTTTTATTGTTCCCTTATCCAAAATAAGAAAATATTTTACAGTTATTATTCACGCTTGTGACCTTTTCCAACTTTCCCATTTATCATTTTCCCTGGCACTCTAGAACAAGCAAACATATAACTAATGGAGCTTGTTGCCACAGGTGCTAGTTTTCACTTGTTATTTTCAACATCAATAGCTACCACACTTTTGTCTTTGACTGTTTATAAATATATCCAAGGAAAATAATGATCCACAAGTACTTTGTTGAGAAACTGTTTATGTGACAAATCTTTTTTTTTTTTACGAAACACATCTTTATTTTGTTCATATATTTAGTGGTCAAGGTTTCTAATTTGGCAACGTATCCTATGAGAACCAAATTCGTATGAGAACTATGAGAACTTTAATCTGGGCCACATGATGTTGATCCAATGGGGCACATGAATTCAGGTGGGAGGGGGGATTTGCAAAATCACCGCCCACTTAATCATACTTTTGCAAATTCCCCCTCCCACCTCTCCCTATGTGTCCCCTTTGGATCAAGATCATGTGATCCAGATTGGAGTTCTCATAGTTCTCACACGAACCTGGTTCTCATAGGATACGTTGCCTTCTAATTTTGACTGTAAGGATTCTAAATGGGGTCTATTCTAGAATGCGTGTTGAGAAGTACTTCCTGTTGTAACGATTTTGGCTGTGAAATAATGAAATAAATAGTTAATGTGGCCATGCATTGATTAGTATCCAGCATCTTCCTTCTCTGTGGTAGATCGGATCCAATTGTATCTGCAAATTTTGAAACTCCTATTTTGGATAAATCAATGAAGGACGCGGTCTAGCAACTCATATTTTAGTTGAATAATGTAAAGTGCCTTTACAGCAACAACCCTTCCCTCTCCCTCTAGCCCAACCTCTGTTTGTAACTGTATTTAAGATTGGGTCTCTTTACTCTTTGTTTAGGTTTTTTAGGCTCCTGATGCCTCGGCTCTGTTCATTTTGGAGCTGGCCCTGTGCCTGTAGTTTGTTGCTACTTTGTACCTTTACTTTTATTTATATAACTACCACAGTAGGCTTCCCCTACTGTAATTCCCTAAAAAAAAACATATTTTAGTTAAGGTGGCAAAGTAGCAAATGCATTTCATCTTTATTGTCTGTCTAAGCAGTTCATTTACCTTTTTTTCTTTACGCTGCTAACAATGTATTTGGTTTATTCCTTTTGCAGTTGGGGCTGCTATCTCAGGGCTTGATACTGCTGCCTTGCTTGATGCTGAGGAATATGATATGATTTTCGAGCAAGTCACTTTAAATGATATTTTATTGACAATTGATGGGGTCCAGTCTCAAGTTCATTTCCTGCGAGATCGTCTAAACAAAGCTCATCTGAAAGAAGATAAGTTGGCATTTTCTGAGGAAAATACCCATGTCAGGGTGCCCAGGAAGAGACAGAGTACGCTAAAATTTTGTGACTCTTCCTTTATGACGTATCAAAATACTAAACCACAGAAATATCGAAATACAAGACCGCAGAAAAGGAAGAATCTAAACATCTTGTTGAAGGATGATGATGGACCAGCACCTGCAATGAAACCTGTTTTGCCAGACAGGAAAACTTATTGTCAAATTGAAGATGCAAAAGGGAACAACGGAGCAAAACGTGGGGAGTGGAATCGTTCCCAAGATAGAACCATCACAATGGACCTACTCTTGGGTGTTGACAATTCTTTACCAAATGGTCATACGGGTGATTTGTGCCAAGAAGTAAGTCATTGGTACTGTCTTATTTTTAATTCTCTTAATTTGTTAGAGCTTGTTTGGATTTGGGTTGATCCCTTGGAACTACTGCGTACAAATTGAAATCGACCTACCACCTATATCTCATGCAGAGTAGGCCTTAATCTAGTGAGCCCCCACTTACTATCTGGAAAATATTAAGCAAGCATTATATGAAATATATAAGAATATTGTAGGAATGACCTTACTTTGTCTGCTTTTTAATAGCAAAATGTAATATCAATGTAAACAAATAACATTGCTTTCCCCTAGGAATGAAGGATCTGCAATGGTTTCTTGAACATGGGAATTAGAGACCATGGCAGAAGTTTGGCATGTGATAAATTAGTGCCAGGATGCTTGTAAATCAGATCCATCCATATACTAGGACGCATAAGACATAGTAATTGTCAGTTACTGAAGACCTAAGGCGTGAAATGTGCCAAAGCAGCTCATTTTTAACTTCGGTTACAAACTCGTAGTCCTAGTATATCATGTTTCTGTGACCGTTCTGAAATATCCGTTGTGGAGCTGTGGTTATGTCTTGCTCAGTATTTGGCAATCTATAGTTTTTTTCACTGATTAAGAATGATCTGTTGAGTCTGGTGAATGTGTTAGCATATCGAACAATATGTTTGCATCTACATTTAATTGATACCATCACTCTTTCTTTTTTCACAGAATGCTGATGATATCCTCATAAACAATCAATCAGCGAATGAAGGCTGTCCGCAGTTTGAGAAGTTGGAGCGTCTCCCTTCTGAAACTTCTTCCAAAGGTCAGAATACTTCTGCACCAGTGGAAGTGAAGAAGAGTCTTGCTCCTGTGAAAGTTGATGGTATTTCTTCACCACTGAAAGTTGACAACTCTTCAGCTCCAGTGGTCAACCAAGAACCATTACTTGAAAAGTCACCCATGATAAAGCCTGTGAAGAAACGGGGATGGATAGCCAAGAAGGAGAACAAAGGCTGGGGTTCTGCATCTTCATCCAGGAACCAGAATCAAGGGGCCTCAATGCCTGACGCAAAACAGAAAGGGGAGGGCACACCTCCTCCTGCCAAGGAGAAAACTGAGAGCACACCCTCTGATGCAACGGATCTGGAAATCATGACTCCTCTGGCTGCGTGGAAGAAGCGTAAAAATGGAAACAAATCCGCAGCCACAGAGGAGCGTGAAGCTGGAAACACATCCTCAGCATCAAAGAAGAAAACTGGAAAGCCATTGTCAACAACAGAGAAGCAGGAGACTGAAAACTCGTCCGCAGCTGCAAAGCAGCAGACTGCAAACTCATCGACAGCTGCAAAGAAGCAGACTGCAAACTCATCGACAGCTGTAAAGAAGCAGAAAACTGAAAATCCATCCCCCCCAGCTGCAAAGAAGCAGAAAACTGAGAGCACCCCTTTGAAGCCAATGGTTGAAAAGGCTGTGCTGGTGGCTGTAAATAGCAGGAGGAGCCAGAGGGTCCGGAAGCCTAAAGTTTACTGAAGCAGAGCAACCTGTTATTAGGTCGTGATGTGTATGTATCAGCATTGTTGATTTGTATGTCATCCCCTTTTGTCTCGCGACTCTCGCCACTGAAGTTGGTGGCGATATAGGAATCGATGGATCTTCATGTAAGTTAGTGTACAGATATCAGCATGTTTAGGGAAAGTAAGTCTGGAACGGTTGGTTGGTTAGTCTTGTTACCCTTTTCTTTTGGGGTAGAGTACCAAACTAACAAATTTTATGTCGCGTTACCTCTATTGAAAATGAAAAAAAAAATGAAGATAGTTCTGTACTTGTGGTTCTACTCCAAGGTGGCTGTGTTGGCAAGATAATTGCAACATTGCTAGCTGCATCTTTGTATCTGCACTGCATAATTTGTGTGGCCTCTGATATTTTCATTAGTATGGTCCTGCTTTACATTCAATCTTGACAGAGGAATGGTGCTGGATACTGACTGGCCAGTGAAAGTTGAATGGATTGATGACGTTCAATCTATCCTGTGTCCGGCAGTGGGGCTAGAACTTATCCTATGTCACTCAAACTATCATTCAACCTATCCTATGTCCGGTAATGCTGCCTAGAAAAAGTTTGAGTGGGTTGATGACATTCAATCTATCTTAACATTACGCCCAATCTTAACAAACACAAGGACTGATGACGTGAACCTATCCTATGCCCTTTGGCCGTTTAGGGGCGCTGCAATTGCAGTTTGCAGGATATGACGAACCGATCGCGCTGGTTGGGCAGTGCTGCTTGAACAGATCAAGAAAGGGAGTAACATGATGCCTGTGATGCTTATGCTGTACTCGTGCAGTTGTGGGAATGGGCATGGACCGTGTACGACTTGGAGATACATGTGGTCACCCGCGAGACATGTCTGGGACGCGATCGAAGAGAAGTTTTCCAGGGCAACCACCAGCCCATCGGATCGAGATCATCTAGAAGACGCCAGCGGATCCACTTTGTGAGAGCACGCCCTTGAGCAGCTGCTATAGTACTCGATCTTCAATGTGTTGCGGAAATTGGACAGGCAGCCGAAGCTGGACGCCCACACCACTCACGTGCCTCACTCTCCATCGCTGGAATCTGTACGTGAAACTGTTGCACCGTTCATCAGCGAGTATTGACCCTGGCTGGTACTGAGGTGCAGGCTGGCTGGTCCGCGCAGGAGGAGTGAGAGTTCTTTCATTACAAAGATTTTTACGAGTTCGTGAGCTTTTTCATGTCCCTCATGGGCTGTTAGTTCCGTGGGTTTGAAGATCGGGCTTCATATACGAAACTGTTTTATCAGACAATTGGGAATCATGCGAACGTTTCTTCCATCTCTGTTTTGTTCAAACGCACATTCATTTGCACTGCAAGAAATAAAGTGTGGAGTCCGTTACTTATCTCTGTCACGGTATTAATTTTTGTACTGCTTTGGTCTACGCTGTGGGGATGCATCGTCATGATTCCTGACTCGAGTAGTTGGGAGAGCAAAAATCTTAAGCTTATCGCAAAGAGGTCATCCATCCGTCGGTCCATTCATGTTGCAGATAGCAATAGTGATGTTACATCTTCTAGTTATTTTGTTCCAATATGTGAAATACTCTACACAGTGGAGCGACACGATGTGTTCTACGAATGTATCGCAAATGGAGCGACGAACAGAACACGAGATCTAGCAATCTATTTGTTGCAACAATTACAGCCTAACAACACGCACTTTCCACGGGGGTAACCAAATTTCTGGCAGCAGCTACTGCATCCGCCTGGATTGAGGCAAGCACCGGGACAAGCGCCGTATCCGTAGATGCACGCAGCATCAACCCCAGTTTTCATCATCTCTTCTGCATCATGTCATATAATCAAGAGTCATATATGAAGATGAACTTTTATTTGTTTTTTATAGATAATAAATAAAGAATTTACTAGTAATAAGTTGCAAGAGTAGCTGAAATATCTCTTCAGGTTTACATACGTGAGGTCATGAGGACGGTGAGGATCACGATGAGAAGGGCGGCATTCTTCATCTTCCTCTCTACTGGATCGATTATGTGGCTCCTTCCTTGGCAAGCTTCACGAGCAGCAGCAGACCGGCAAGCTTCACGAGCAACAGATGGATGGTGCTACTATGGAGAGATAGAGAGATAGCTATGCTGATTATAATAGCCGCTCCTCTCTCTTGACAACTATATATAGGGCAAAAACTCAGCCCAAGACCACTCACAGTGCGAAGAGACCTCAAATGCCAAATCACAATCATGTTACAAAAAAAGCTGCTTTATTCTGTACTCTCGCAACGTGAGCACCAGTGGCTGGTCTTTCTCTCACGTCTCACCGCATGTGCATATCCTTGGCAAAATGAATAATTGTTTGTTGTAATGGAACCAGTGCTTGTGCATGGATCGGTGTTGGGTTTTTAAGTTGAAGCACCGATTTGTGCAACGGCAAGCTTCGATGCCTAAACCAAAACATTCCTTCAAACACCGGTCGGTCTAAGATAATTCAGGAATCAATTGATACTTTTCTTTAACTAAAAAAACTTTTTTTTAGATAGGCGTAAATATACTAGCTATTTTTAGGACACAATGGTAGAAATCAATTATGCAATACATCAAATTCATTTCCATCGCTTTGTTTTCTGTCAAGCGAATTGTGTGGCTACGTCTCGCATTTGGCTAACGATCCCAATTCGCGGTGTCGTCAAAGAAAAGTCCAACGATGTTTGAGTCGCTGTAATCTCCGGACGGATCATGCGGCTGTCGACGGGCTCCGTAAGCATGGGCTGATGGAATCATCCGTGATCCGCCTTGTTCCACACTCCGCTGTCACACACACTGTGCCGCGGAGAGCCCAACACCAACCAACGACTTCCCCTTGATTCCATCATCTACCGATTTCTTCTATAAACAAACCAGAGCAGGACAAGCCAAGCACCACTCTGTTCTGCTCCGCTAGCGAGCGAGAGAGGGAGAAGATGGTGCATCCGGTGGCGGAGGCCGACGAGCGGAGCCCCTTCGGGCGGCTGACCCCGGAGGAGTTCTACGCCCGCCACGGCGTCGCCCACTCCACCTCCTCCTTCGTCAACCCGCGGGGCCTCCGCATCTTCACCCAGCGCTGGATCCCGCTCAACACCACCCCCGTCCTCGGCGCCGTCGCCGTCGTGCACGGCTTCACGGGCGAGTCCTCCTGGATGGTCCAGCTCACCGCCGTCCACCTCGCCGCGTCCGGGTTCGCCGTCGCGGCGCTGGACCACCAGGGCCACGGCTTCTCCGACGGCCTGCAGGGCCACATCCCGGACATCTCCCCGGTGCTCGACGACTGCGACGCCGCCTTCGCCTCCTTCCGCGCCGACTACCCACCGCCGCTCCCCTGCTTCCTCTACGGCGAGTCCCTCGGCGGCGCCATCGCGCTGCTCCTCCACCTCCGCAGCAAGGACAACGGGACCAACCTGTGGCGCGACGGCGCGGTGCTCAACGGCGCCATGTGCGGCGTCAGCCCGCGGTTCAAGCCGCCGTGGCCGCTCGAGCACCTGCTCTGGGCTGCGGCCGCCGTGGCGCCCACGTGGCGCGTCGCGTTCACGCGCGGCAACATCCCCGAGCGCTCGTTCAAGGTGGAGTGGAAGCGGCGGCTGGCCCTGGGCAGCCCGCGCCGCACCACGGCGCCGCCCCGCGCCGCCACGGCGCTCGAGCTGCTCCGCGTCTGCCGCGAGCTGCAGGCGCGGTTCGAGGAGGTGGACCTGCCGCTCCTGCTCGTGCACGGCGGGGACGACACCGTCTGCGACCCGGCCTGCGTCGAGGAGCTGCACCGCCGCGCCGGGAGCACGGACAAGACGCTCCGAATCTACCCCGGGATGTGGCACCAGATCATCGGCGAGCCCGAGGAGAACGTCGAGAAGGTGTTCGACGAAATTATCGCGTGGCTCAAGGACCGCGCAGCCAAAGCCAACGCCAGCGCCGGCGAGCAGCAGCAGTAGTTCGGTCACGCTTGTCGTGTGCGTGCCATGGCGGCCATGGGCATGGACCGCGTGCGTGGTCCATGGCGGATTCTAGGCTTCTACTGTTCCATGGTCCAGCAATAATTTGTGTCGATTAGTTTGGTTCAATGATTTGTGATACTATGGGATCTCGTCATGGTCCCGGTCCATCATCTGCAACTGCTGGAGTCTACTCGATTCTTCAATGACTGAATGAATGAACAAAATATCTGGCATGTTCTTCTCGGTACGGTTGAGGTCGTTGTGAGGCGGGAGTTGGGAGTTATGGGATCGCATTTGTTGCTCTGAAAATCGTGTGTGAAAGGGCTGGACCTGTTCCAGTCCAGCTCGAGCTTGATGCTTCGTTTGTAGTTATAGTGGTTTAATAAATTTTACTAAGGTATAAAAACAAACATCACTCAACTAAAGACATCACAGCTCAAAAATTTATTGGAGCCGGCCCTTTCTAACTTTAAAAATTACGACCAAAGGGTCCATCACCAGAAATCAACACGACTTCCACAGGTACATATCACGTTTCTGGATTCTACTCTCTTCGTTTTTAATTATATGACACCGTTGACTTTTCTCATTACCTTGACTATTTGTCTTATTCATAAATATTTGTGCAAATAGCTAAATGTATGAGTTAGTGTTAAAGTGTTTTTGATGATAGATCCAACAACATACATTTTACGTTAAGCAACTAATTATTTTTATATATATTGTTGGTCAAAGTTTACTAAAAAAGTCAACGACATCATATAATTAAAAAACGGATGGAGTATTAATCTAGACAGACGTGTTTAGTGAACCTGGTATATAGAATACCAATTATTCAGGGACAGATGGAATAGGTGATAATTTCAAGATTATGCAACATGCCTTATTTAATAAATAAATGTTTCAGTAATATACAAAAGATCTCCCTTAGTATATTTTTTAATAAGATGTCTTTTATGAACGGATACTTTTCGTATATGCCACCAATTCTGATTGTGACATGTGGATTGAGACTTCTACTTATGCCATATGAATAAATATCCTAATAATAAATAGTAGAGGAACATTCAGCCCAGCCCAAGAAGCAGGCCCGCACTGCCATGCGGGGTGCTGGAGGAAGGCACGTTACGTCGTGCAATTCCTTCGGCACGGCAGTGGATCCGTTTCGCCTGGAAACTTATAAATTTATTTTAGGAAGTGGTTTATGGGATCTGAATTGGGAAGGCTTTATTCTGAATTCTGATGGCAGCGGTGCAGTCCAGTCCAGACTCTTGAGCGCTTGCTTAAGGTTGTTTCCATGCTTGAGCACCCACTCGGCATGACCAGAAGAAGATTCGTTAAGGATCGAATCATCCAAACCCGGAGCCTGATCGCCGGAGATCAAGTACGGCGCAAATGCTAGCTTCAACGCCAGAGCACCCCGCGCGCG
This sequence comes from Eragrostis curvula, assembly GCA_007726485.1. Taxonomy (NCBI): domain Eukaryota; kingdom Viridiplantae; phylum Streptophyta; class Magnoliopsida; order Poales; family Poaceae; genus Eragrostis; species Eragrostis curvula. The sequence goes on from RWGY01000026.1 coordinate 5,600,819, forward strand.
CCAGTAATTACGGGCAGTAAACGCCGTATGGCTGCACGCACCCCATGGCTCCACGTACCGGACGAACAATCTCTCCTCCCAGCGCAGCGCCTCCCGTCCGCGACGAGAACACGTACGTGCGGCTAGTATCGCACCGGCGGGCATTCCGGAATGGCAGCGTCGTCGTTGAGCTTGGCCTCCAGCTCCTCTGGATGAAGGGCCGGCCGGGACCAGCTGGAACACTAGCAGCCTAGCAGGTGGGCGACACGGCGGGGTCGAACTTGCAGTGGTCGTCGACAACGGTGCTGTACTGTACGTGTAGCCGAGGCTGCCGGAGACGATCGAAAGTGGCGTGGGGGCGGCATGCATGCGAAGAACTCCGTGCCCCAGATTGATGAATGAACTCGACGTATATGCTGCCGAGCGAGCGCGAGAGGAGGTCCGCGCGTAGTAGGGTGCTAGCGTCGATGACGGCGCGCCTGCAGGCCTTGTAGACGCAGCGCCGTGCAATGTTGGAGTTGTTGCACTTGCACCCAGAGTTGAACCGCAAGGGAACGTGCATGTCATCCGCTTGGAGTACTCCTAGATCTCGATGCAACGCTTTAGTTCGTCAGTCGATAGCGTCGACTTCACGTGCCGCGACGCCGGCTCCGGGCGTGATCACGCCATGCTATTGCGGACACGGCGCGATGTTCGGCACGCTGCGTGCTAAAAGGGCCTGCATGGCGCTGCATAGGAGGATGGCATAGTACAAGACATAGAAAACAGGGGGAAAATATATCAGTAACAAAATTATTTCTTTTTCGTTCTGCGGTGGAGTAACAAAATTATGGTATCGTCTTTTATTTCTTTTTTTTTTTTTGGATCTCATCGTCTTTTGTTTCTTTTCCTTGGAGAAGTCAGTCTCTAATAAAGCGGTATAGACGCATCTGTTTTTTCTTAAATGGTTCTGATCTTTTTCGTTCTGTTGAGAAAAAAAGAAAAGAAAATGGTGTTGAATTTGGCTGAGCAGGGATCAAATTAATAAACTGGCTGGCGTGCTCGGACGCCCCCAAATGGACAGCATCCAACGGGCTGGCCGAATTGCAGTGAATCTCGTCGGGGAAAAATATTCCTGGGTCGGATTCAATACTAGTGGGCTGTGATCAAAGTCCATTACGCATGCTGCAGAGGCCTTTTACACTTTCGGAACAGGGTGGCCCACGCAAATGGTCAGTTTTGCGTTTCGGTTTTGCATTCCCCATGGCCCACGTAACTTTCGTGGATACATTGAGTTTCCTGTAATGGAAAAACTGACAATCTTTGGCGTCCAAACTTCATGCATGCCGGGCCAGGCCTAACCGAACCGTCATTCCGGATAAGGCCCGATTGGATAATATGAAAGCTTTTCATTTGAATAACGTTTCTTTCAACCAAAACGGACCGGACCGATTGTGTTTCGGGCCCGAAACAACCTAACCGAACGAGCCCTAAGGCGACAGGGTGGATGTGGTCAGGATCCTGAGTCAGAACGGGAAGTGGTATCAGGCAACGGAGATGATCGACGACCCATAGCGAACTTATGTTCTACTAGTTGCAGGGCGCTCATTGTTTCTTGCAGTTTGCCCTTTTATCTTGTAATAACAACAACACTCTTTGAAACTGTATACATGTGTTCAACCTAAATAAAGGAAAAGTATCATGAATTATTTTACAATATCTCATAGTATTCATTAAGGAGAGTTGAAGGGTTATATTTCGTTTCTTTCTGTTGAGAAAAATGGAAATGGTGTTTAAATTTTGTTGCGCAGGAAACAAAATTAATAACGGGCCCAAATGCACAACATCCAAATGGACTGCCCGAATAGCAATTAATAGTGATAGTAATAGGTCATGATGGGTTGGATTCAATACTAGTGGGCTGTGATCATAAGAAGAGAAAGAAAACTTGCACATTATTAGAAATAACATAATTACGACTGGGCCATATTTCTCAACAAAAAGCATGTGTCCCTACCGAAGACTGATATTTAAGTTTCACATCCACCCTTTGTAACCATCCATCAAATATGGCTTACATTCAATGGTAGAGTTATGTTAAAACAAAGTTGTATCAACTTCCAAATAAATCTAGCATTATAGCTATCAAAGAAGAGGTGCGGTATGGAATCATTAAGATTAGAAAACAACATTATTTAACATCATTTTACATGTCAATAGATAAATTATCCTTAGTCAGGGTGACTGTTTTCATTATATATCTCATGAAGACTTTAATCTTCAAAGCAATTTTAGGTTTCCAAATAATATGACAATGTGGCGCTACATTGGTAACTTCGTACCCATAGAAAACAACCATGTTGGTTTAAGGATCAAATAAACATGTCTCGCTCATCCGTAAGTTGAACAGTTAGAACTCTAGCTACAAGTTAATGTGAAGCTAATAAGTTATTCTCAACTAAATATCTTCTAAACAAAACATTCAAAGAACAAGATCTCATAACCACAATTATCGCCGTGCTTTTGAAGGACCAGGACAAGTTTAAGGCAAATTCAAGCTACAAGCTCATGAAGCCTGAAGACAAGGACAAGTTTAAGGCAAATTAAAGCTTAAAGAATGGGTCATCAATATGAACTTGTTGGTGTAAACATGATCAAAAGTTAAAGTTTATTTTTTGTTCTATACCTATTTGCTGGTTGTAAACACTTTGGGATGATGAAATCGTAACTTATGTTTAGACTTAGAGTTAGCTATTAAGAATTAGGGGCCGAGTGTTAGCTGGTATTCAGTAACATGAGGAGAAAACCGAGAATAATGTGTCTCTGGAATGACTTTAGGGATCAAGCACACCAAGAATTTTGGGCAGAGAAGGAATAGATCGTTTAAGAATTTTCGGGTGGGACTGCTTAGAGGAATCCTGGGTGAGGAGACAAAAACCTGCAAAACTGTAATGAAGAGATCATTCGAAGGAACGAAACATTGGAGTAAAATGATATTTCAGAAAGCCGATTTTGCAGGCGTGGCGTAAGAAATCGCTAACTGAATTTCACATTGTGGCGAGCAAATCAAATCTATCAAGTCAGAACCAACATATTTTACTCTACCAAGTCTTCCCCTATCATAGAAGACTTCTGTTGTGCAAAGAAGCATTGCAAGAGGGATTACTACTGCAATAATAAAAACAAATAGAGCTCTGTTCTCTTTAAAGGTCAGTCAGTTGCATGGTGTGATCACGAAATTAAGGGCTAATCTGTCAAGCCATTGGGCTCCAACTGCAGCAGCCTTTCAGGTCGGCTGTGATTTTTTTTTCTCTTGGTGAGATTTATTTGCCAATATCATGAAGTTCATCCCTGGGATCTAAAGTGAAGAATCCAGTCATATTGTCTTTTGCTTTGAGATCTATATCTTCGTTCGTGTCACTGCTAAATATGATGGAATGTTGATGACGTTTCATATGAAAAATACCCGAATCATTTGTTTTAATTTACTTTAAAGATCAACTGAGCCACAACCTTTTCCTTCAAAGCTTCGGTCTATTTAATGTGATTGTCTTCCTCTGCATAACTGTCGTGACGTGAGTTGCATTTCGCAAGGTCACTAGTATAAAAACATTCTTTTTGTTTTTATGTTAGTTTGTAATTCTTACCTCTATGATTGATAGTTTTTTTTTCTTTTTAATAAAAAAAGACGCCCAAAGGCATGTAGGATTGATGGGAGTCAATGATACATCAACCGAAGTTACCACCAATTCATTGATTCAAGGACCATTTATCTCGTACGCTTCGGTGGGCATGTTCTCGTCACAAGTTGTTCCTTTCTGGTTAAGTTTGTTTGCTGACGATTGTACTTGCTCTGCTGCATACTTTTGAGCACAACACAGGCCTCCAAGGTCTGCACAAACTAGTAGCGTGCTCTCGTGCGTTCCCATCGCGGGCCGCCACCGCGCCGTCGCTCCACCGCCCGCCGTCAACAAAATGGTCCACACGCAGCTCGGCCTCTTCGTGATGAGCCCCGTCAGCACGTTCGCGGAATTCTCCGATCAACAGAGCCTCCAGTTCTTCGATCGGCGCTCCGCTGCCGCGCACACACACACATGAGAGCCGGCCGTTTGTAACTTTAAAAATTACGACCAAATGGCCCATCTCCAGAAATCGCTCTGACAGTGCACGTAGTAAACGCTGTAGCGCTGCACGCATGCACGCCGTGGTCCGGCCCATGGTCCCTCCCCGCGGACAGAGCCCGTCCCGGACGAAGGACCTCTCCTCCCCAGCTAGCGCCCCGTCCGCGACGAGAACACGTGCGGCTCGTACAGCGCCCTCAGCCACTCCGTCGACGACGCCTCGTCAGTCGCGTCGTCGTCGTCGTTCGTTGGACCAGCTCCATTGGACGACGGGGACCAGGAACACCTCGTAGCAGGTGCTCGAGATGGCCGGGTTCGAAGGCGAGGTACGGCTGCTCGTAGACGACGGCGCCCCCTGCCCCACCACGCTGTTGAGGAGGAGGAGCACGAGGCCGTTGCGGTGGTCGTCGACGGCAGTGCTTTACGGCGTGTGTTGCCGAGGCTGCCGGAGAAGATCGTGGGGCGGCAGGCGAAGAGCTTGTTTCTCCCAGATTGTTATTGATAGTAAATGCGGCAGGCGAAGATAATTGGGTTCATGATGAATCTAACAACATCATTTATACTTAGCCAAACATTCTAATTCTTATGTTATTGATAGTCAAAATTGAAAAAGATTGACTTTGACCAAAACTACGAATTCTTATATTCTGGGACGGAGGTAGTATGATTTTAGAAAAAAGGTGGAAAATCAAAGTGCTTCCAAGCCTATGTAGGGAACACAATAGCAAATAGATAAACGGTATTGTACGGATAAGTCAACCTAACGACAATGTATTTTGATGAAAGAATTGTACAGTACTAAATCGTTTGTCATAAACTTGAGCACATTATCCATGGAACACAACAGCAAGGAAAAGAAACTTAAATCAAACTAACCTGACGAGGGTGTGAGCCTCAGATCCATGATTAGCGGGACTGCAAGGTTGGCTCGGTGCTAGGGTTAGGGTTTCAAACAGAGCCAGCGCGACGCCGCTGCCTCAAATTTCTTTGGAACCGGATGGAGGGAGAAGGGAGCGTACAGAAGTCAACTAACAATTAGTCCTTTGGATCCAAACAGAGAAAAAAAAAACCAAAACATCATAATTTATAAAGGAAAAAGTCCATTTTACTCCCCTAAACAATCCACTTTGTCTATTTTACCCCCTAAACAAAATGATGGCTAATTTTACCCCTCAAACAATTCTATTTGGTGCAATATAGACCTTTTTTAAGTTTGTCTTTTTTGTATCTTAGCCTACAAGTGAAATATGAAGCTCAAATTTTGCATGATGGTAACTTGCACAGAAACCTATATTAAAAAATTATGACATATTATTTTGATATTATTTACATAGTTCAATAGAAATTAACGTTATATGCATAAATATAATATCAAAAAAATAATTTAAAAATATTTTAACATAGATTATTGTGACAACTAACATCATGCAAAATTTGAGCTTCAAATTCTACTTGTAGAATGAGAAACAAAAGAAACAAACTTCAATAGGGTGTACATTGCGCCGAATGAAATTGTTTGAGGGAGTAAAGTGAGCCATTGTTTTGTTTAGGGGGTGAAACAGACAAAGTGAATTGTTTAGGGGAGTAAAATGGATTTTTTCCATTCATAAACAATCCTCTTCCTCTAATGTTAGCGAACTTTCTACCATAGCACTGAAGTGTTTACACAAACTGAAGATTTTTTTTTTACCTGCAAGATCAACATGAATCAAAATGAATTAATGATTATCTATGACATGATCTTATCACCTCAAAAGTGACCTAGAATCAGTGGCCGAACTGAAAATGGATTACGGATACTTAAATGCTAAAAAATGTTGTATAAACAACATTGCACATAGCTAGTGAAATCTCCTAACTAACACCCCCTCAATTCCGCCACTGCCTAGAACAAAACTAGTGAAATCTCCTATAAGTCAGCTTCATCCTCTCCTACGTCTGGCTTGGTCTGCCTCCCGGTCCTCTCGTTTTCCCTTTCTCCACTTTTATTGTTAACTAGATGACTGGTAAGCGTGTTGCCCCGAGAATTGTTGAAAGTCTATAGGGACGTTGAATGAATGATCAAAGAAGCACAGTTTATGCACAATGGCCTCTGTTAGTGAATTGTATATTGAAACCTGAAAGGAAGATGAAAATTTTCTTGCTGCAAGCATGGGAACTTAATATAGAGACCGTACGAAGGTTTCTTTTGTCGTTAATAAAGAGCATCTTACCCAGAACTAAAAAAAAAAGAAAAAAAAACTAATGGAGTGGAAAAAAAATCTACCAAAGCATCCTGAAGTATGAATCTTGTAGCTCTAGTCTCACTTAAAATGCAGATATGCACTTCATATGAGAGTAATAGTAAATTATTTATGAATTGATAAAGGGCATCTAGTGTGTTTTCTCCTCCTCCTCCTTGTTCTAGCTAGTGTTTATTTATGAATTGATAAATTTTTTTATTTTTAGAAATGCACTACCTAGTGTGTTCTCTCCTCCTCCTTGTTCTAGCTAGTGTTCCTAGTATAGGGCAGCATCGGCTTGCTTGTGAAGACAATGTGTATGTTCGCTACCTAACAAGGCAAATACTTGGTACTGCGCTTCTAATGTTGCCCTACCAAAGTGATGTATTGTATTAGCAAAGATATTCAATCACACCAAAATAATTTCACGTGGCAAGCTGGAATCCAAGGAACTTAAGCTCCACCATTATGTGTTAACTAAGTTGCTTCTGCCTAGCCGTGTTTGCACTATGTTGGGGGTACCACATTTACTGTTCGACTCTAATGTGGTCGTTAGACACTCATCAGGCACAGTTGTGTTTGCAGTCAACAATTCTAGTTGCAACACTTGCTTAGCTTTTACCTACCATATGCCACATTATTTATTTCTTGCAGAAGGGCTCACCCAATTACAACTCTAGCTCCAAGCTTGATACCAAGTGGTTTAGTCCTTGATATTTATTAGTTCAAAGGAAAATCAAGATCACTCAACTAATGCACTTAGTTGGTAACAACTCCGAAACCTTTTTATAGTTGGACATTCTTACTCTAGAAATTCTGACCAAATAAGGGCTATCTTCATAAATCAACACATGGGAAAAATTCTAAATTCAGAAGATAATATCGTGTCCATGTGAAATCAACACATGGATATACACTGTGGATTAAATGTGTTCAAAATGAGAACCCATGAATTCCATTGGTACTTATAATATGTAAGGGATAACCACAAGTTTTTTTGACATTCCTATATTAATGGCACAAGACACAACAACGATATTCAACAGGTAAATATAATGATTGAGAAATATTAAAAATATTATATATTAATTGTTTTATTTTTTAATAAGACATTGTTTATGAACAAAGCTGTGAAAGTGACACAAGAAGGGATCCATTCTTATATGTTACTGATTAAAACACATATAGGACGGAGACTGTTTACTTGCACCATATGATAAAATATCCCAACAAATAAAAAGTGGACTCTTGACCATTTCAATACATATGATTATTTGTGATCCCACTGGCAATTTTAAAAGATCTATTTCAAAAGTTGGTTTATGGGAACTCTATCCCAGGCAAGACTGAAAACTCATCATACTTATGTCCAAACAATTTCAAAGCCAAAGCACAAGAAAAAAAATGCACATGTGTGGATCAACCGTTACATTCCCTGGGTGGAAGTATTCAAACGTGTACACTGTAAACTCTTTATATCCCGTCACAATCTCTGATACTACTGTTTATCACATGACATTCACGGAACAAGTTTGCGGTCTGAAAACGGAACCATTTAAGTCTGACGAGATATCAATACTCCCAATAATTAATTATACAACCAATCATCACATAGCATCCAACAGAGCAACTTTGCATGGTCTCATAAATAAGCATTCAACAGAGCCACTTTGCATGGTCTCATAAATAAAACCAGTTACATCTGATGAGATGTTATGATTCCCAAGAGTGATATCCATATCACTTGGGAATCAGACCTGCCATCGTTGGATATTAGGCGCCTGTTACTCCCGTAGAACTCGCAGGTACGGCATGGGCTTGTTGGAGTTAGTTCAGTCGCAGATGCTGCAACATTGGGTTTCTCCTGGCTCTAGCGCATGCGCCTCATCATTCTGCGATAGAGCTTCATTAACTCTTTGGCCTCATATACCAGAGCTACGATGTGTTGGCAGATCTGTATAAGCTACCACAGTGTGTCCACTGCGTCATTTCTGCACAGCTATATGTTTGCACTATGATGGAGGCATAACATTTATTCTTTTGTATAACTACCATGTTTTTGCTAGACACTCATCAGGCCCAATTCTGTTTGCATTCAACAGTTATTACAACTTACTTCACTTTTTCCTCTCATATGCCACAGTGCTTATTTGTTGTGAAATGGCTCAACCAATTATAGCTCTAGCTCCAAGCTTGATTTGAAGTGGCTTAATCTTCATGTTTAGTTAAAAAATCAAGATCACTCAGCTAATGCACTCAATTGGTCACAACTTCAAAACCATTTTTGAGCTGGATATTCTTACTCCAAAAATTATGACCAAATGAGACCTATCTTCATAAATCAACGTGTGGTTAAATTCCTAAATTCAGAAGACAACATCTTGTCATATTGTGACCAGGAAATCAACACATGGATAGACTCTGTGGATTAAATGGATTCAAAATGAAAACCCATGTATGGTACATCTGTATAATATGCAAGGGGTGATTACAAGTTTGCACAGCATGCCTAACTTAATGGGACAAAGCACAACAACAAAATTTTACATGTAAATACAATGTATACGTAATAATTAGGAATATAATATCTGGCCTGTTTTTATTTCTTTAAGAGGACATTGTTTGGGAACAAAGCTAAGAGAGTGACATAAGAAGGGATCTAGTCTTATATGTTATCGACCAAAACACGAATCTGATACATGCCAAAGGTTATATCGGTGACATGTGGAGCCCTCATCAAGAGCATATCTGAGACTTTTTACTTGTACAATGTGATAAAAACACCCCCAAAAAATAAAAGTGGACTCCGGACCATTTCAAAAGTTCGTTTATGTGCCTTTATGGGAGCTAGATCCCGAAGGCTTGTTCCTGAATGTTGATAGACCATTTTCATTCTCATGTAACACATAGGTTTAGGTCTCCTCTCTAAGATTTAACATCGGTACACGAATTGGCCCTTTATGTCTCTCGGTACTTCAGAAACAAATTAACCAATCTCTTGAATCATTGAAGTAGATGCTTGTGCACAATCCAATTAAGAAAAAAAATCTATTTTACTCCCATAAACAATTCACTTTGTCTATTTCACCCCTAAACAAAATAATGGCTTATTCTACTACCCAAACAAATTCTATTTGGTGCAATGTACACCTTTTTGAACTTTTTTTTGTATCGCAGCCTATAAGTGGAATTTTCACCATGGCAACTCACGAAAACCAATATTGAAAAATTTGTGACATATTTTTTTATACTATTTACATATTGTTTAATAGAAATTAACGATATATGCATAAATATGATCAGAAAAATATGTAAAATATTTTAAGATAGATTATTATGACAATTAACATCATGCAAAATTTGATCTCAAAATCAATTGTGGAATGAGAAACATCAAAGACAAACTTAAATAGGGTTTACATTGCACCGAATGAAATTGATCGAGTGAGTAAAGTGAGCCTTATAATTTTGTTTAAAGGGTAAAACATACAAAGTAAATTGTTCGGAGAAGTAAAAATAACTTTTCCAATTAAGCATATCATGATTTTAACTGGAATCTTCTATATGAGCTATTGGCAGTGCATTTTCCATCCAACAAGGCGCATCCGGAAAAAATGCAGGAATGCGTGTGCTGCCGAAAGATAGAACTTTAGTTCTTTGGGCTCATGAAACTTAAGTCCTCTCAGAAGTATTTTGGGTGATGAGTTAATTTCACAAAACCACAACTATTTGGTTTTATGTTACAAGGAACCACAACTTGTGCAATCAGTTTCATAAAACCATAACTATTTATGCCACTTGTTGCACAAAACCACAACTCTTAGTTCTGGTCCCACACAGGGGCGGAGCCAGCCAGGGGGAGGGTGGGCCGAGGCCCACCCCCAGTTTTAGCCCAACTCTATATTGTAGCACTGTAGCACTGTTTTTTCCTTTTGGATTTTGGATTTTTTCCCTTTTTCAGCCCACTTTCACTGGCCAAATAGCACTTCGGCCCACCCTCAGTTGTGGGCCTGGCTCCGCCACTGGTCCCACATGTCAAAGGTTATATCGGTGACATGTGGAGCCCTCATCAAAAGCATATATGAGACTTTTTACTTGTACAATGTGCCGGCAACAATGGCGGTGCCTCAAGGTCCAGGGCCACCCCAAGAACGCCTCCATCCACGTCCTGCTCTCGTGAAGCGTATTGCAATAAGCTACTCGAGCCAATCTGCTCTAGGATTCTGGCAAAGAATTGCAACCAAATATTGGAGATTCTACAGACTACAGGCGACATGACCACGACACGGATCAACTTTGTTCAGTTGCGGCAGGAGGATGCACGGGCGGCACGGCATGGCGCGTGAGGGGAACAGGGCGGTGGCTGGGGGCTCTAGGCGGAGATGCCCACGACGCGGCGACCGGGAGCTGTCCTGCTGCTGCGCGCGACGATCTGTTCCGCCTGACGGCCACCCGCGCGTCGGCAACAGGGCCTTCCGCGACGGCCTCGTGTCGCGCTCGTGCGGCGGCGGCAGTGTCGCGGTGCTGAGCGCCCGCCCGGATCAGACGCGAACTGCTCTACCCAGCCGCTCGTCGTCGTGCACAGCGCGTCTGCACTGCAACCGCCGCGCGGGGACCTGGTACACGACGCTACGCGTCTACCTCGGGATGTGGCACCAGGTCGTCGGTCAGGCCGACGAGAACGTTGATAAGACGTTCAGGATGTTCTTGCGGCTGACTGTTGGGGCGCCAAAAGACGTGATAGCCACGTATGCACTACGACGTCGATCGACACATCGGCGAAGGCTGGCGCACCGGCGGAGGCGCGCTGGAGCCCACACGAGGTGAACTGAACCGTCAACAAGTCTGGTGCATGAACAAGTCGGAAACTCCCCCCGCTGCAGATCCTGTTGTTCCCTTTACACTATGTAGCGAATGGCTAGATGACCTTTGCACGGTATCAATAATCGGGAAGAGGAAATGAACATTTTTGCGTCAAACAGCCTCTCGTTTTGTTTTTCAGGAGATTCAAACTCCGTTTTGTTTCAGGACACGAACATTTCAGTTTCGTTTGGGTTGCTTCATTAATTGGTCGGGAAGAAAGGATATCGAATCCGTGGACGCCTAATCGGACACGAACAGAGGAAAAGCAAGTTCCGATTCGGATCGTGGTGCCGCCTTGAAAAGCCCGGGGGATGATCAGATGGGAAAAGGACAAAGTACAGATCCTTGCTACTCGATCGATCGATCCCTCACCGCCCCTGTCTAGCTACTCCGTCCGATCCACGATGGAACAACACGAGGGATATGGTCCGGCGCGGGAGCTACCGGAGGACGTGGTGGCGGAGGTGCTGGGGCGCCTGCAGGCGCCACGCAGCCTCGCCGTGGCCCGCTCCGTGTGCAAGTCCTGGCGCGCCGTCGTCGACTCCCGGCGGCTGCTGCGCGCGGACCTCCTCCCGCTCTCGCTCGCCGGCGTCTTGGTCGAGTTCCACTTCAACATGCTGGACCTCCCAACGGCCACGGATCTCTTCTTCACCCGCAGCAGCCCCGCGGCGGCGACGACGACGGCCGCCGTCTCCGGCGACCTCACCTACGCGCCGGGGCCGGGCTTCCACGACGTCGTCGGCCACTGCAACGGCCTCCTGCTGCTCGACGGCGCCGACTGCGTGGTGGCCAACCCCGCGACGCGACAGTGGGCGCGGCTGCCCAAGCAACCGCCGCCGCGCTGCGTCGACGTGCACGACGTCGACTCTTACGAACGGTGGCCGGACTACTACGAGAGTCCGTACCTGGCGTTCGACCCGGCCGCGTCGCCGCACTACGAGGTGGTCCTGGTGCCCGCGGTAATTGGCTCCTTAGAAGACACGGCACCGGAGCCGGAGGCGGAGTGGCCGCCGGCGTTGCACGAGACGCACGTCTTCTCGTCGGCGACGGGGCGCTGGGAGGAGAGGTCGTTCGTCCGGGAGGGCGACCGCGCGGGCACCATGGCCTACATGCGACAAGATAGTGATTTCTTCCACGACATGCACAACGCCGTCTACTGGCGCGGCGCGCTCTACGTGCACGGTCAGATGAACTTCTTCTACAAAATGTCGCTGGCAAACGGCACCTACCGAGTGATCCAACCCCCAGCTGGCGTTGTTACACCCGACGCAATGATACACCAGCAACTCTATCTCGGCAAGTCAAAGCACGGGGTGTCCTGCGCGGCCGTCGACGGGGGCTTCAGGCTTCGGGTTTGGACCCTTGACGAGTCTGCTCCTGATCCTGCTGCTGCTAGTCATGATCACCACGTCGACGAGTGGGTGCTTAAGCATCAGATCGACCTCCTTCGGCACATGTTGCCGAGCCCGGTACAAGACGACGACAACGAGTTCCTCACCTTCCTTGGGTTCCATCCGTTCCAGGACATCGTCTTCTTCAACAGCTCTTTGCGAAGGGGGTTGGCGTACGACTTCAACAGCTCGGTACAAGACTTGGGTGACATGTGCCCGAGGGACTACGGTTGTATTATGCAATACGCAGAGATCCGGGCATCTTTTCCGTACACGCCTTTCTGGATGCAGAATTCGTTGCCAACTGCTCACTTAGACGATGCTCACAGTGGACAATAGGCGTGTACTATATTTCTGATATTTAATGTATAGTAAGAGACATTTGTATTGTAAATTGATTCATGAATTTTTTTTCTTTATCGAGGTTTAACACATGTATCCATGCATATACACATTTTAAAAGAGTTGTTACAAGATAATAGGGCCAAACTGCAAGAAACAATGAGCACGCTTCCACTACAACATGAGTTGGCTATACTATACATGGCCGCCGATCATACCCGTCGCCAAATTCCGATTCGGAATCCTGACCCCATCCATCTTGCCGCCTTTAATATCACAAGCTACTCTTTTTGGTTACTCTCACACTTAGAGGATGACAACACCATGAATAGCCTAGCACCCACATGTACATCATAATGTGCTAACCAGATCAATGACAAACATCCGATTTTATACAGGTGACTTTAAAGACCAATATCAAATATTATATAATATAGTTAGAAAGAAAGGTACGACAATAAGTCTGGTTATGTAATCTAGACCTTAAAATATTTCATTTATGACACCTTTAGTTAGGAATAAATAATTATCTAGCTGAGCTTTTAGCTAGAGTTATACGTTTTGAACTTACGTATGAATGCCCCCACTTTTGTTTTGTCCTTAATTAAACCAACATGGTTATTATTTTCTACGGATAGGAAGTTACCAATGTGGTGCCACACAATCATATTATTTGGAACCTTGAGATTAAAGTCTTTATGATTTATACGATAAAGCGAATCACCGTAACCAAGAATCATTTAGCTAATGATGACAAAGGAAAGTGCTAAATGATTTTTTTTAATCTTAATGAGTCCATACCACGCCTCTTTTTCTTGATTGACACAATGCTAGATTTATTTGAAGACTGGTACAACTTTCTTTTAACATAATAACTTTACCATTGAATGTAAACCACATGTTTGATGGATGGATAGGATTGGGTAGGAAACATTTGATTGGGGCGCTATTTGTTAGAAAATATTGCGCACTTGTAATTATGATGTTTGTAATAAGGTACCAGTTGTTTCACACAAAGTAAAAGGCAAAATTGTCAGAGATACACTGAAAAACTGTGGCTTCATCCAAATAACACCAATAAAGTTGAATTTGTCTGCAACACACTGCGATTTTGGTGACTCGCGTTTGTGACATACTATGATCATTTAACAATTATTTTCAACAATTTTGTCTCAATTCGTAACATACATTAGAATTTCTGGATGCATAATTCGTTGCCTATTGTTCACATAGACGATGTCCATAGTGGAAAATAGGCGTGTACTATATTTCTGAATTTTTTTTCATAATGTATAGTACCAGACATTTGTATTGTAAAATGTTTCAAGAGTTTTTCCCCCTTTATTTAGGTTTAACACATGTATCCATGTATATACACACTTTCAAAGAGTTGTTGCAAGATAATAGAGGCAAACTGCAAGAAACAATGAGCACGCTTCCACTAGAACATGAGTTGGCTATGCATGGCCGATCATCCCCGTCCCCTAATTCCGAATCGGAATCCTGACCCCATCCATCCTGCCGCCTTTGAAAAGAACAGTCAGCCCCTACAAATCACCGATACGGCTCCGATATACGTATCAGCAAGTATCGAGTGATTCTGATTTAAAAATAAAGATTTTAATTCACGATACGGCCGCCAATACTCGCCGATACACTCACCGATACGTTTGGGCTGCCGAAAGCATTATATACGGTTGTGGCCCATTTTCTCAACGCAAACCCTAACACATCGACTCCTCTCCCCATCTCACGCCGCTGCAACTCACGCTTGCATCGTCGCATGCCATCGCCGTTGGGTGTTGACGCTGCCGCGCCACCACCTGGAACCGAGGTCGTCGCACGCCGGCATTGTTGCCAAGGTATACCATGCACAACAATTCTCTCCCGTCTCACGTTCTCTTGATTTCCTTCTGTTAGTTTAGAACATGGCGATTCAAATCTTAGTTAGTTCTTTCCATGTCTTGCATGTAAATCAGTAGAAGATGGCAGGTGGTAGTGGATCTGGAACTGGAAGTACTGGTAGTTCACCTTCTCCTACTAGTGCTGGTGTTAGTTATGTTAGAGTAATGTTATTGAGCCGACCAGACCATCCGACTCATTTCCGACCATGTACTGGCAGCCAATCACACCGCAGCATGGGTTTTTATTTTTTCTTCAATGGCTCAAGCATTACCATGTTTTTGCCTAGTCGTACATGAGTCGGATGGTCTGGTCGGCTCTATAGCATTACTCGGTATGTTATGAGTGAACAAAGGCTGCGCAAAACTCCTCTCTGGAGGCATGTGAAGGTGCTTCAGACGCATGGTAGTGATGGAGGAAATGCAAAATCGGAGTGCTTATATTGTGGTGCTACTATTCCTGAAAGTTATTCCTGAGTGAGGGCTCATTTGTTTAGGGAGCAAGAACATGGCACGGGCATATGTACTGCTGCAACAGACGAGATGGTCAGACAATTTCATGCAGAAGAAGATAAAGCTAAATCAGTAGCTCAAGATAGCTCACCGAGGAGTGTACCCTTGCCAGATCCCAATTACACATTCAGCTGGACGACCTCCTTCTGGAAAGAGGAAGAAGCAATCAGGAATTAAAGAGAGTTTCCACAATGAATTCCGAAAAATGACAGATTCTTTGATTGCTAGAATGTTCTATACTGGAGCTATTCCTTTCAACTTGGCAAGAAACCCACACTATCGAGCCTGATACAACTTTATTGCAAACCATGACATGGGTGGATATGTGCCTCCTGGAGTGAACAAGTTGAGGACAACTCTTTTGCAGCAAGAGAAAAAGAATGTGAAGAAGCTTCTTGAACCCTTGAAGAACATATGGGGTCAAAAAGGAGTGACAATTGCATCTGATGGTGGGTCTGATGCTCAGAGGAGGCCTCTTATAAATTTCATAGCTGTAACCGAGAATGGTCCAATGTTTTTGAAATGTGAGAAGAGTGAAGGAAAAGTGAAGTCCAAATAGTACATTGCTGAATTGTTGATTCAGGTGATTGAGTCAATTGGACCAAAGAATGTGGTCCAAGTGATCACAGATAATGCTGCAAAGTGCAAGGCTGCTGGTTTAATAGTTGAAGCCAAGTACAAAAACATCTTTTGTACTCCTTGTGTTGTTCACACCTTGAATTTGGCATTGAAGAATATTTGTGCAGCAAAAAACAATGAGAATGAAAATATGGAACTGTAGTTTATAAGTGATGTTGCCGGGGATGATCTCCAAATAAAAAATTACATAATGAACCATGGCATGAGGTTGTCGATGTTCAATGAATTTAGTAAGCTAAAGTTCCTTCCTATAGCTGACACAAGATTTGCATCGGTTATTGTCATGTTGAAGAGGTTTATGCTTCTCAAGGATTCACTTGTGCGAATGGTAACTAGTGATAAGTGGTCTGCATATAAAGAAGATGATCAGCAGAAGGCTCGATTTGTGAGAGATAAGTGGCTTGATGAAGATTGGTGGTCTCAACTGAAATACATTATTGAGTTCACCGAACCCATTTACTCAATGTTGAGGGTTGCTGACACTGACAAGCCATGTCTCCACTTGATTTATGAAATGTGGGACAACATGATAGAGAAGGTGAAGTTAGCAGCCGTACGTATCATGCCGTGCCCCTGGCATTTATTCCAAAAAAATGTAAACAATCAACCGAAATGGGCTAATCACCATCAGCAGTCTAGCAGGGTCATTTCTACTTTGCGAGTCCAGCAGGCTGCCCTGTTTCCCTTGTAGCCCAACACGGGAATAGCAGTCGAAGAGGCATCTGGCATCACAATTCTTTGCGCAGTCGCCAAAAGTAACGCTAGCTCATCGCCGACGGCAAACAATTGAATCGTCGCGTGATCTTGACTGCGCTCAACAAGCTTGGACCTTGGAGGTACCTATATCAATGTATGCTGATTCATATGCCCTGAGTCCCTAATAAAATGATATCGCTTATTTGATCTGATCCATTTTTTTGTTATAATTTTTAGGAAGATCATGTCGTCATCGTGCAGAAAGTATCCTTCCGTTAGTGAAAAAAGGAAAGAAAAAAAATGAGCAACAATCAGATGGGTTCTTAGCATCACTAAGAGGAGCCATGGACAAATTTGTCAAGAGACCCAATACTTCAAGAAACCCAGATGAGTTAGCGATAGTTGCTGTGGAGGATCAAACTAATAATTATCAACGACTATCTAGAAATGTTAGAAGAAATTTTTAAGGTAACAATTATGTAGAAACACTTCTATATGAATATTTTTGTGATACACTATTCATTTTACTTGCAATAGAAATTTATATTTATATGTATGTGTGTGCAAAAATTTTATTTTCATATAGAGGGGCCCTGGCATTTAGATTCGCCCCGGGCCCCCAAAATCTCAGGACCGGCCCTGCACGCGCCATGCATACGCACCTGCGTCCCTGCGCCCGTACGAGACCGTACCCTTCTCAACTGGCCCGTACGCGCCCGTGAAACCGCGATAGTCAGCTCCGAATACCATCTGCAACATCTCAGCCTAGAGTACGGCTCCCGACCCGTACGCCTGCAGTGCAGGCCCCACCTCACAGTAGCAACTCTTACGCTTTCGTCCTCACTTTGCGTAAAAGGGCTAACTCGGTTGCTACTGCACCCTGGACTGGATATTTAACTTGGTCATGCTCTACCTTGCTAAGCAATGTGGGACTATTCTGATGGCTACAACCAGGTAGAACACCATCTTCCATGAGCCACATTCTACTATGGGCTGGGCCGGGCTTTCACAGTACCTTTATATGTTCTGTAATGCACTACTATTGTACTGATTTAGGCCCTATTTGGATCCTTTAGCCGGCTAATTTTAGCTAACTAAAACATTAGTCAGCTAATTTTTTAGCCAACTAATTTTAGGAGGTACTTGTTTGGATCCCTGACGAGTGTCTTTGGCTTTTGTACTTTACTTGCCTTTTTTACATGTTTCTTGCCTTTTTTATATATGTTTAATCGATTTTAGTAGCTTTGAGGTGACTAAGAGCTAAAAGTTTAGGAGGGGGTGGGCTAAAAGTTTAGGAGATTTTAGAAGGTCATGTTTGGATGCAAAGTGACTAAAATTAGCCAGCTAAAAGTTTAGAACCTAGATCCAAACAGTAAAACAGGGTCTTAGCTTTGGGATTTGAACTATTTGTTGTGTTGGATATTCAGTTATTTAGGATTTTTAGGGTATTTAAATTATTATTTTAAATATACCCAACGTATCGGAGTATCGGTGTTTTCGGCCTCTCGCTGTATCCGTATCGCCGTATGGGTGATTTGTAGGTCGGCCCTACTCACCTGTACGCGCCCACAACCGAATCGATCGAACGGAGATGACCGTCGCACCGATCAACGGAGCAACAACAGGGAGGAGGAGAACCACGCACGGGTGCTGCCGGAGGACGTGCTCGCCGGCGTGCTGCGCCGCCTCGCGCCACGCGACCTCGCCACGTCCCATTGCGTCTGCACGGCCTGGCACACCGTCGTCGGTGCCCACCAGCTGCTTCGACCGGGACCTCCTCCCGCACACCCTGGGCGGTGTGTTCGTCGATCGACCTCAACATGGGAAGGTGCTCGGAGTTCTTCCGCGCACCCACGACCACGACGGAGCGCGTCATCGTCTCCGGCGGGCCAAATCCGGGTGGGCCATGGCCCGAATGTTTGGCACGGCCCAGCCCGATGGGATTTCATGCCGTGCCGGGTTTTCGGCACATCGGGTCGGCACAACACGACACTGTTACATGGGCCGTGCTCGGGCCGGCACGGCACGAAGGCGGTCCGTATTTGGCCCAGTAGAGTGTTCTTGTCAAGTTCTTTAGCCAGCGTTATTTTTGTTATTTTGATTTGTATTTCAAAATACAAACTTATATAGATTTTGCATATGTGGTCCAAATTTAGTGATTCTTTTTTCTATAATCTTCAAAAAATCATCTCTATCATGTGAAATCTTCGTATGCAAACTTCTCTAGTTCAATTTTCTACTGATAAATCAATACACTAATGAAACTATTCACCATTATCTTCATTTTTTTGCTAATCCCCAACCAATTTGAATTTTTAAGTTATTTTTGTGTGGATGTACAACTTCTACATATCTACACATAGGAATTTTGTATAAATTTGTTTGTGACACTTACACTCATGTAAGTTTGAATTGCTCCTCATTTGTCTCAAAAGCTCATAACTTCTATATTGTTTAGTAAATTTTGAACACACATTCATGCAAACGTTGTTGAAAAAATTCCTCAAAAATTGTAGAGGTTGGTATTGACTTGGAATAGCTGCACACCAAAATTGAGTTCAAAATTCAATATATTTTTGGAGATAAAAATTGCAAAAGCTCACTTTTCCTTTGTTTTTTTTGTCGCACTCAAAGTATAACGATTTTGGAACTCAAATTTGATATACACTTGTAATATATCTGTCCTAAGCTATTGTAATTTTGGTGGAATTTTTGAAATTATTTTATTCATGTAACACTATAAAAAGAATCAATTTAAACAACAAAAATGTGCCTTCTCTACACTAAAAACTCACTCCTGAAAAAGGCATCCACTGAAACCGGGCCGCCCGGGCCGCATTTTCATCATGTCGGGCCGACCGGCACGGCACGACCTGGCCCGGCGGGCCGTCACGGTACGACACTGAACGACACGAAGCACGACGGGCTCGTGCCGTGCCGGCCCGAGCACGGCCTGAGTCCCAGCGCTAGCTGTGACCAACGGATAATAGCAGGCCCGCCGTTGTGCATGCTGCAGAGCCTCTTTTTTTTTTTTACGCTGTCGGGCCAAGCTGGCCCATGTAGTCGGGTCGCTCTCACCTCCGCCCTGCTCAACGCGGAGGCGACGTCCGCCCACCCCCGATCCCGCGCTCGCACCCGCCTGCCCACGTTACTTCTTTCTCTATACGGCCCACGAGACCCAGCAGCACGAACAACACACGGCCCAGGAGAGCGGACAAGAGCAGCCCAGCATTCCGCCGCCTCCGCAACGCACGTGGTCGTCTCCTACCTCCAGCCTTTTGCGCTCGTCGTTGTTCCAGCCATGGAAGCAAATTGTTCCAAGCTTTAAACCCGATTGTTCCAACCTAGCTTCACAGCGAATTGTTCGGACCTTCACAGCGAATTGTTCCATCCATCACAACGAGTTGTTCTAGCCATCAAAACGAATTGTTCTAATATTTAAACCCGATTGTTCTAGCTATCCAAATCATTTGTTCCGCGAAATTAACCCGATTGTTCCGCAAATCTTGAGCCACCAGCGCAGCGACAGGGCAGCTCCGGGCTGCGTCAGGTAGAGCCGTGGTGCAGCGCGCGGGTAAGGAGGAGGCATGACGGGGTAGGGCGGCGCGGAGAAGGCAGCGGTGTGCGAGGATGAAGCAGTTTGGGCGCGCGTGACGTCGGGTGGAGCAGCAGGCAGGGCAGCAGGGCGCCGGGGGAGCAGGCAGGGCGGCGCCGAGGTTGGGCGGACGTGATGGCGGAGCGAGGACTGATTGGGCCGATTGGGCTGAGATTGAAGCAGCGCGCACGGGGAGGGGGGGGGGGGGGGGGGGGTGGGCGGAGAGCGTTTTCTTGTTGCGGTGGGCGGAGGCGATGGTTTCCCCACGTAGTCCCGGCCTGCCTTGCGAGCTCGATCTCAACTCGCAAGGGAGCGGTGAGCGCGGCAGTAACATCCGACTCTGATGGACGTTTGCAAGGCGCTCCCCAACACAGTTGCGACGGATCATCAGCCGTTTCTGCTGCTGATGGTGATGTGTCGGGGCTCCATTGAGTTTCCTGGACTGGAAACTGAAGAGTAGAAAAAAAATAGTCGTTACTGTCATTGCGATTCAATCTTTGGCGCTCATGTTTTCCAGCTCTTCGATAGGGTGACAACTCAAGCAGACAAGTACGTGAAAGAACGCGTCAATGGTGTTTCATCAGTGCTGGCAACATTAGCCTACACCGCGCTCGGTCTGTACGTGGACAGAATGGCACGGCGCTACATCAACCATGCAACTATCGATCGGCGCTCCAACAAACGACAGGCAACAATTTTCGTCATTTAATTTGTCAGAAACGACTGTCAGCTCAAGTGCGCAACCATAAATAAAGAAAGATCGAATAACTTTTCAACAATACAAATTTCTTATGGTAGTCGTACAATGGAGTATATGCTAAGGTAGTGTTGAAATCAAGATTAGGAGCTTCTTAATTAATGAGTTGTTGGCAGCGAATCCTCCATCCAGCAAGGAGTGTACGGAAAAGATGACCGTAGATACGCAGTGTGCTGCCCCTCGGAGGACTTTGGCAACATGTTGCCCAAGTCACGGACCTTGGAGGTATTGACTACGGGAAAGACAGAGTTTGCCGAGTGTACCTGTCTTTGCCGAAAGCCATCCCTCGACGGCCACGTTCGGCGCCTTGGGCATGAAATATGAAGGAGCCGAGGTCGTCGGAGACGATCGTCGTCGTCGTGGGCGTGGGAGCGCGGAAGAACTCCGATTGCCCTCCCATGTTGAAGTCGACGAACACGCCGCCCAGGGAGCGCGGGAGGAGGTCCGGTCGAAGCAGACGGTGGCCGTCGACGACGGCGCGCCAGGCCGTGCAGACGCGCCGGGACGCGGCGAGGTCGCGCGGCGCGAGGCGGCGCAGCACGTCGGCGAGCACGTCCTCCGGCAGCACCCGCGCGCGGTTCTCCTCCTCCACCTCCTGATGATGATGTTGCTCCATTGATCTGTCAAGGATCGTCTCCGTTCGATCGATGGGCGGCTGTGCGTGCATGCACTGCATCTGATCAGGGCCGACGTACGGGTTCTTTTTAAAGCTAGGCGGCAGGATGGACGGGGGTGAGGCTTCCGATCCGACTAGGATTTCGATTCGGTTCAAGTTTATTCCTCTACCTGGGTTTTTTTTTTTTTTTTTGGCATGATTATGGATACAACTGCTCGTCCTTTGATGATTTATCAGGGCGAGCCGCCAATAAATTAGTGCTTCCAAGGGAAACCTATGCAAAAGGAGCTGATATAGAGGGGTACCCACTGATAAATTAGTGCTTCCAACGACACTATTTCAAACAGTAGTATATGCATGCATACAGTAGGTGTTGGACCTAAAATCAAGAACAAAAGTCTTGAATCATTTAACAATACAAATATATATCTCAAAACCAGGAAATAGTACATGTCTATATATTGTCTATTATATCTTTACTCCTTATTATTTCTCTTCTGAGTCCACTCCCGTGCGTCGTGCGTCGCCTCCTCTGAAAAATTCGGCGCCGACAGGCGGGACCCACCGCACGTACGCGACGACCCCCACCCCGATGGGGGAAAAAAAAGAAGACCCGCACCTCTCGGCTCCCTCGCTCGATGCCGCCGCCGCCGCCGCCGCTCCTCCTCGCTCCGTGCCCGTCCCCCACACCACGCCCTCCTCGACGGCGATGCTCGAGCGCGAATCCAGTTCCGCACCCTCCTCCTCCGAGCAAAAGCACCAGCTGAGGCAGAACTCGGCGCTCCCCGCTGAGGTGGCCCGCCTCTCCTCCTCTCCCGACGCCCGCGTGCCGCCGACCCTCGTGGCTGTGCCCTCCGCCGCCGCCGCTGATGCGCCCTGATAGGTTCGTCGACTGGCTTCGCTCGAACGGGTTGCCGCAGGGCCCCTCCTCTGCGTCGTCCTCCTCCTCTATGACGGTGAGCGCGAGGAAGGGCGCACATGGCCGAGCTGCACCGTGGCCGAACGATGCTCCAGAGTCCAAATGCAGAGGACCCGCGAGGCGCTGGAGACCAAGGCCAATGGCGGCGCCAGCATCGGCCTTGTCCTGGCAGCCACACGCAAGCTCGCCTAATCCGGTGCCCGTCCAATCTGGGTGATTTAGGTGAGCGCCTTCACGTCCTTTCTTTATTGTGGTCTAGATTTAAGTCCAGTTGTTGCGATTGCGTTTCTAATATAGAGAATTCCCCTTTCTGATAGTCATTAGGCCCAGGATAGCAACAAAGGGGTAATTCTTTAGATTTTGATTGTTTATTCGGACAATATGTTGACAGCTTTTCTGCATCTCTAGGTACGGTTTTGTTTGTAGGATCATGTTTCTCTACTACGTGTTTAAAAAAATCAAAATCTAATTGATTTTGATGCTGTATTAGACCTGTCAGTCTATTGCCCCCTAGAAATCATGGTCCATGATGTCGATCTGCCTTGAAATTGGATGGCATAATTTATTCAGTTTGATTGGGCATTTGCAAAATTTTAGCCTCCATGGTGTGTCCTCAATTGATGACTGCTTTATTTCTTAGTGATGATGATATCTGTAGTGTAACAAGAGGAGGAATTGGTGACATGATAATGTCGGGCGTGAGATTCTCCAGGAGGGCAACATGCTGGCTTAATTTTTATTGAAGGTAGCTCGAATATATAATAGGCATTTTGCCGCAAAATTGGGAGCTTTTGCAAGTAAAAACATCTACAGTCTTTAGATTTGCAGCAGAGAGAAGACTTTCTTTAGGTTCAGCATTACCCTTAGATCACATTGAATTTACGCTATGCTTGATGAATAATGAAACTGAAGTATATCATCCACAAGCAGTGATTTCTAAAGCTATTTTTATCGAGGTCCCTTCTATATGCTAATGAATGCTTTACAGCAACCTACTGTTGTATGATTATCTATAGCATTGCTATGCAAATACTTTTTGCACTTCAGTTAGAAGTAGGATTTATTGAGTTGTCATTTAAAAAAAAAAGAATTTATTGAGTTGGTGGAACCAGTGTTTTGTGCTGCAACAGGCTTCAGGCAGTCAAGCACTGAAGCCTAGATAGTTTGGCCTAAACGGCAGAATTAAGATTATTTTTTCTGTGTGATACTATGCTCAGGGACTTTTTGTTCCAAATTCAAGATACTTGAATCATATTCTTTTGAAGCCTAGATAGTTTGGCCTAAACATGAGCATTTTTCCTTTACAGCCGAACATTCTTGCCGATTATTGGTGGAGTGGTTGCTAGAATATGGAGATTCACAGGCCTGATGGGATGTGTCTTCTACTTTGTTATAATGATGGTTGCATCTATTGGGCTACTAGCCAAGTCAAAGTTTTCATTCCAGACATACTTTCATAGTTGGAGCAGGTTTTCAATTGAAGGAGTTTTCGGCGGCCTTATGGTAAGAAGTCCTTTCTGCCGTCGTCTCGATATTGTGTGGATTGCCATTTGCTACCTTCAACCATATAGCTACCATTATGTCCTTCACATGCTATTTACACAGTAACATAACAATCTCATACATGTTCCTACGGAGCAAGAAAGTTTTTTTAAGTTATCATCTGAATTGTTATTCTTCTATAAGAACTTGCAACTAGCAAATTAGTAGTTGTTGGATGTCGTGAAGCTAGGAATTATACAGACTCATTGTGTTGCTCTTTGTTGAACAATGTCACTAGCTTTGAAAAAATTAGTAGGAGTTGTCTGCAAATGTGCTAATGGATGGTCTAATTAGCTATATCTGTTAGTAGAGAAAGAAAATTCCAATATGCTTTGGTTGCTTCTACAACTGCATAAACCGGTGGAAGGAATGAGATTGTCAGGTAATCGAATGGGGAATAGAAAATAGGATAGGAGAAACTGCTTGCTTTCAAGGGATTTTGATGAGCGTAATGTATTACCTGCTCCAAAAGGAAATGAGATAAGCAGCACAATGTATATTGCTTCATTAGATGTCACTAAATTATTTCCTCCCAGGCCATTTTGCTTATCACTTTGTTTTCCTATATCCTTGCAGTCGATTCTGTGAATACTGCATATAACATATAGGTAAAGTTTTTGTAGCCTGAGAAAAATCCTCATTTCCTAATGGTCTACTTTAGCTATATGGAGACTATTTTATATTTCTGCATAAGTGACACTATTTGGACCTGCGATAAATTTATTGCGTACTTATTATATAATTCTCTTCTCCAACTGCCAATTCAAGGCCCCTGTTTGTATAATGGCTTCAGTGGGCACTCATATTTTAGTATATAATTCTAGGTACTGGTTGAGGGATTTCCTTTGGAACAGGTTTCCACTTAGATGTATTTACCTCAACACTGTCTACATTATTGATTAGTTCTGATTTTGAACGGCTCACCAAAATCTTTTAACTCAGTCCTTTTTAACATTGAGAGGTCATCACATTCACTCATTTAGCTTTTCCTTTTGGTATTCTAAGAAAATTTCTACTGGGACTGAGACTGGGGCTATAATTCTTGCAAGTGCAAGAAACATATGTCAATTTCACATGACCTGCCCTTTCTAATACTGATAACTAAATTTTTACACGTGTAATTGTACTTCCTTATTTTAATGTTTTGTTACCAAGTAATTGCTTACCAAATAATGTTTTGTCAACTTGCTGATGACAGGACATGCAAACCAAACAATGCTGCTGCTGAGGTAAAGTTGACACCCCAAGAATCATGTCAGGTGATGGCTTGTTCTGATCAATAACTGGATTTTTTGCAATCTGGCTGTCATGTTTTGAAGATAGTGATCATTTTGCTTCTATAGCAGACAAAGCTTTTGTCTGCTTCTATTTGTCGTCGAGAATGCTGCTGCCGCGGCAGCGGCTGAGGAGATCGGCGCGTGGGACATAGCTGCCCGGCGCGTGGGCTAACTTCGACGATGACGCCAGCTACTCTCTTGCCAGACTCGAGTTTGAGTTGTACAGTTGTCACCCTAACAAAAAGCCGGAAGCGATAGCTGCCAGCATCAATGCCGCCATCAAATCGGGCCAAGAGAAATCTCCCCGTTGCCCTCAACATGAGGCCCGTGCAAGAGGTGAGCTCGACCCCACTTCCCTCACCAGATTTGGTATTTTTCCCCAATTATCAATCAAAATTATCACAATCCACTCCATATGTTTTTTTTCCTTTCTGAATTGACTCCATCCGTGTGAATCCATGATCAGAACTGGAACTATGTTTCACACACACTTCATAGTTGGTATTTATATGTCTCCATATGAAATAGAAAATAATCATGTTGCTTCAGCTAAAGAACTCTAGATTACTGGACTGTATATGTTCCAGTAGCAAAATAACTAGAGCAGCAAGTATATATCAATTTGGCTGAAATTTCTGAAAATTATATATGAACTGCTAGCCAATAAATGATGCAACTCATCTCACTTCTTGTCGCTTCCCTTTTCTTTCTTTTTTATTAAAAAGATCAAGTCCATATCTGCTTTGTTTCACAGATGTGACTTTGTGAAAGAGATGCATTGAACGGGGATTTCACCGACGTTCAGAATCAGGTGAATTAAAGATGTGACTTTCGAGAAGACATGAGGTTCAGTGTGATTAACAATTCAACCTGTCATACATGTACTTTTGATTTTATCTGTGAAGTTCACATCATTGATACACAATTATCATTAGCTACGTTACAGCACCAGTTGTCTGCATTTATTTTAGAAAAAAAGTTGGACATTACGATTAGGGATTAGTGAAATTACAATGCATGGAAGAACTGGGCATAGAACATGTGATGTTTGAAACCGAGTTGGCAAATTTCTCTACAACACTGAAATCTTATAATTTTGATCCTTTTGACTGGTGTCTTGATACGCGAAGCCAGAATCATTATCCACAACTCTTGCCGAACTTTCAGTTAATTCGTGTCATAGATCATGTAATAGTGTTAGACATGAGCTTGCCAGCCATGTTGTATCGTTGGGTTCAGATGAGCTTGTGTTTGAGCATTCCAGTGCCCAACTTTGTTAATGTTCTCCTGATTGGTGATTCTATTATTACTCAGTCTGAGTACTATCAACACTCCATTCATTTATTGATCTTGCCAATATTAAGTGATTATAATTTTGATGTTCGCTTGTGGTTACTCATTATTTATTCTTTGTTCACAAAATATATCTTCGCCAAAAAACATCACATAGTACTAATAATTTAATTGTGAATTTTTTTTCTCGGCCAGCCCGTGACAACGCACGGGCACTTTTGCTAGTTACATATGATGGAGCATCGTCTAATGAGTGAGCAGTTGGCAACGAATTCTGCATCCAGAGAGGCGTGTACGGAAAATATGCCCGGATCGCTGCGTGCCGCATAGCAATATGACCGCAGTCCTTTGGGCACACGTCACCCAAGTCTTGTACCTTGGAGCTGTCCAAGTCGTACGCCAACCCCCTTTGCCATGAGCTGTCGAAGAAGACGATGTCTTGGAACGGATGGAACCCAAGCAAAATGAGGCACGCGTCGTCTTGTACTGGGCTCGGCATTATGTGCTGAAGGTGGTTCTGATGCTTAATTACCCACTCATTGCTGTGACCGGCAGCTGCTGGACGAGACTCGTCGAGGGTCCAAACCCGAAGTCTGAATAAGTCCCCGTCGATGGCCGCGCAGGACACCTTGCCGAGATAAACTTGCTGGTGTATTATTGAGTCGGGTGTAACCACGCCCGCGGGGGGCTGGATCACTCGGTAGGTGCCGTTTGCCAAGGACATTTTGTAGAACAAGTTCATCTGGCCGTGCACGTAGAGCGCTCCGTGGCAGTAGACGGCGTTGTTTTTGTAGTAGAAGAATCCACTATCTTGCCGCATGTAGGCCATGGTCCCCGCCGCGCCGCCGTCGCCCTCCTCCCGGACGAGGACGAACGACCTCTCCTCCCATCGCCCAGTCGCCGACGAGTAGACATGCGTCTCGTGCAACGCCGGCGGCCATTCCGCGTCCGGCGCCGTGTCTTCTAAGGAGCCAATGACCGCGGGCACCAGGACCACCTCGTAGTGCGGCGACACGGCCGGGTCGAACGCCAGGTACGGACTCTCGTAGTACTCCGGCCACCGTTCGTAAGAGTCGACGTCGTCCGCCGCCTGCAAGTCGGCGCAGCGTGGAGGCGGTTGCTTGGGCAGCCGCGCCCACTGCCGCGTCGCGGGGTTGGCCACGCAGCGGCCGCCGTCGAGCAGCAGGAGGCCGTTGCAGTGGTCGACGACGTCTTCGAAGCCCGCACGCGTGCAGTAGGTGAGGTCGCCGGAGACGGCGGCCGTCGTCGTCTTCGCCGCGGGGCTGCTGCAGGAGAAGAAGAGCTCCGTGGCCGTGTGGTCCAGCATGTTGAAGTCGAACTCGACGAAGACGCCGGCGAGCGAGAGCGGGAGGAGGTCCGCGCGCAGCAGCCGGCGGGAGTCGACGACGGCGCGCCAGGACTTGCACACGCAGCGGGCCACGGCGAGGCTGCGTGGCGCTTGCAGGCGCCCCAGCACCTCCGCCACCACGTCCTCCGGCAGCGCCTGCTCCATATATATCTCGGTCGCTGATCGATGATGCTCTGTTTTGCGCGCCTCTCCTCCCCACGGCGGTGCTTTTCTCAAGAGGCGGTCGTCTTGGGAGGGAACGGACTCGGAACTTTACTTTGGCGCTTCTGTTCGAGTCCGATCAGCAGCTGGTATCGATCAACGGACGGATTTGCTACCCTTTCTTCCCAACCAACAAGCAACCGAAACGAAACTGAATTCGACTCATAAAACAAAACTGAGTTTGTTCAATCCTGACAAACAAAGCGAGGCTGTTTGACACGATCCCTAGTTTGTGCAATCGATCATACTTCGCCAACGAAACTGATTCCAGTCGCCGTGTCCACACGCACATAAACACGTCACCGGTCGCCGTGTCCACACCTACCTACCTGTACGCGCCCAGGACCGAATCGATCGAACGGAGATGACCGTCGACCGATCAACATCCGGAGGAGGAGAAACGCGCTATCGTGTCGACGCCCACTGGCTGCTGCGGCCGGACCTCCCTCCTCCCGCGCACGCACTCTGGGCGGCGTGTTCGTCGACGACTTCAACATGGACTTGCAAAGCTAGAGCGTTAAGCACCCGAGTGCACACTTCAAGTACGGGTCTCATCTGGGCTTGCTTGCATCTGGCCTCCATAGCGGCTAATTAAGTGGTACACAATTTTGGCTCAAACTTGTGCGCATAAGGTAAAATTCGGGTGGCGACCGCTAAAATTTGTTTTCGAGCCCGCTGCCAGTGCACCACCGGAACAACAACATAGCTTCGCCCGTGTTAATATGCCAAAGTACTATTACATCGCTGGGCAGCACGCGCGCGTATGTACGATCATCTTTTCCCTACACTCCTTGCTGGATGGAGGATACGCTGCCAACAACTCATTAATTAAGAAGCTCATCTTCAACTTTGTATTGAGAGCATGTATGTACCCAGCTTTGTTTGCCCCGAATGGTGGCGAACTGTTTCTGTTCCCAGCCAGCCTAATCTCGATGCCGTGCAGCACAAATCGGTAGGGTGTTCCAAGGCTCTGATCGATGTTCATTGATTCAAGTCTGATCAAACTCGTTGCTCTGTTTCAGCATAACCAGAGGTCCAGAGATGGCTGCGGCTCAAGGCCGGCGCCGCTGCGCATGGACGCCAACCAACGCGTGGGCTAGTTTGGCTCTGCAGCATGCCCTGTATATCACTCCTTAATCAGAGCCCACTAGTATTGAATCCGAGCTACTAGTGGGCTAGCTTGGACAACTCCGTTGGATGTTGTACATTTCGGCCCGTTCGAGCACGCCGGCCAGTTTATCATTTCGCTCACTTTTTTTTTAGATAAAGATCAATTCGCTCACTGCTGAACCAATTTAAACACCAGTTTCATTTTTCTCAACAGAAAGAGAAAGATCAGCAGCATTCGACCCAAACCGGCCAAGCTGCTTCGAGCTCTCATCCAACGCTTTATACTATTATAGGAATTAAGTTTTCCAAGGAAAGATGACAAATGCTTTATACTGTTTGAGGAATTGAGTTTTCCAAGGAAAGAAAATTATTAAACAACATCATTGTTTGGTCGGCCTTCTCCTTTGTACTGCTGGCCCAAGTTCAACAGCCATCGGTCCAGCGCAATACTCCCATGTCCGTGGGTGCCTGTTGGGGCCAATGTCCAATCTTGAATCCAGCCAGCCTTCATTACTACCATGCGAGTCAAAACCGTTGACTTATCACTGGTGACAGTTGAAGACCGGATTGCAAGAAAACCACGGTCGCAAACGCGCTTTCCCACGTTCGTACACGTAGCTTGGCGGCCTCTTGCATAACCTTTTGTAATTAGTTATGCAAAGACCCTGGCTAACATATTGCATAACCTATGTAACTCCGAAAATGACGTTGTTAGACTAAAGTTTTCGACAAAACTTGACAAGGTGTCCATGTTGTCATCCTCCCATCCACGTGCCTTCGTCTACAAGCACTTACTCCAAGTTTCCATGTCAAGCATTACGGACAGAAAGAGCTCTTCACGACAAGATGAATAAGCTACGTAGAAAATAACGTGATGTGAGATATACTTAGTACATACAATTTGAAAAATATTACATCCCTCCTCCATCCAGAAAGGGCATACATATTTAATTTTGCGAAAAAGATATACGTTACGACTGTCGTTTCTGATGCTTTGCATGTTAGCTAGCTGCGGCTCACGCCTTACATTGATGGTTTTTTCGTCGCGATGTCAATTGGGAAGTTCTGGATGCAGTCGATAACGGCAATGGACAATGGTCGGATGTGTAGTCAATTTTGTTAGGAAGTTTAAAAAAATATAAAATGATAAGTAATAAGGGATATTTGATAATATAAATGAAATAAAACTAAGTGTTATTGTTAGTCTAAAGAATTGTCTCAGTATATAGTGCACCTACGGATAAGCAAAGTAACAATAATTTAGGAAGAAAATATCTGATCAATTTGCCAAATATTTGAAAGATATTATATCTTAGGACATATCTTCTCATTTAATGACTCAAATTCAGATAGTGTACTCCCAAAAACTTTTGTATTTTACACCTTGAAACTTGTTGTATTTAACTTTGATTTTTATAGGATGACAGAAGGCATTGTACTATATGATAAAATAAGAATTTTTTTAATAACTAATTGTCTAAAACAACACCAAATTGGTCCCGGTCAATGAAAGTAATCATTAAAAACGCTAACTCTTTATGCAACCAGTGGTTTTCATCATTTGGCAAAATTTAAGTTGAAATACAACTTTAATAAGGAGAAACAAAAATTATAAATTTATGAAGGGGTAAACTGTCCAGTTGAAGAATTGCTCGGAGTGGTAAAGGATTGAGGTTTTGTTTGTGTTAGAAAATATTAAATTATCGCTAGTAGTGAAAGATATGCACCGATGTTAGTATCAACGTGATTTCCAGATACAAGTTGACTGGCATTATTATATGAGAATAACCACGTGAGGTCGAACCCAACAGTGGCCAGTGGGGGTCTTTTCTCCAAATTTCCCTTAACAAATTTCAATGAAAAGGAGCAAAACAAAAAGCGGAAGAGAAAAGAAAGTCCGTCCGGTAAAACCAAAACCAGGGGCAGCCTCCTCGTTGCAGTTGTTTCGCAGCCCGAATCCAGCTATCCTCCAAGTGGTCTCGGATCCTCTGCGGCCACCTCAGCCAACGACAAGACGCTGCACAACTCCCGTAGAGCCGCAGGGGATCCCGCAGTGGTTTCGCGGGTCTGTGGGCACCCACCGCTGGAACGGTGGCTGGCTGGCTGTGCGCGTTTTGGCAAAACCGAGTACCCGTGCCGCTGCCCAGCCTCGCGCGGACGGCGGCCGCACGGGCGAAACCGGCGGCGAGCCAGCTTCCCCACAATAAAACTCCCACCCGCGTCTGCCGTTTTCCCACCGTGCCAGACTAGACTGCGAGAGTGGTTTTAGGCTCTAGATAGAGATTGGTTAGTGGTTTGCCGATGGAGAGAGGAGACGGAGGAGGAGGCATGGCGGCGCGGGGCGGCGGCGGCGTGGTGGGGTCGGCGGCAATGCTGGGGCTGGACATGCACCTTGCCCCGCAGCAGATGCACCCCGTCGCGTTCCAGCAGCAGCAACAGCCGGACCACCACCACCACCACGTCGCCAGCGGTGGCGGAGGGTTCCAGCTCCAGCAGGCGGCGCCGGTGCGGCACCAGCAACAGCAGCAGCCGTCGTCGTTCTCGCCGTACTCCAACTCGTCGTCCAGGGTGGTGACGGCGAGCCACGACGAGGAGATGGCGGGCAACGGCAAGGGCGGAGCCGTGCAGCAGCAGGTGGGAGCGGCGGCGGCGGGGTGCCCGTGGACGCGGATGAAGTGGACGGACGCCATGGTGCGGCTGCTCATCCGGGTGGTGTACAGCGTCGGCGACGACGGGGAGGGCGTGGCGGCGGCCGGTGGCGGAGGAGGCAAGCCGACGGCGCACGGGAAGGGCTCGTCGTCGGCGCACGCGCAGCAGCAGCAGCAGAAGAAGGGCAAGTGGAAGTCGGTGTCGCGCGCCATGATGGACAACGGCTTCATGGTGTCGCCGCAGCAGTGCGAGGACAAATTCAACGACCTCAACAAGCGGTACAAGCGCGTGGTGGACCTGCTCGGCCGGGGCCGCGCCTGCCGCGTCGTCGAGAACCACGCGCTGCTCGACGCCATCGACGACCTCTCGCCCAAGGCCAAGGACGAGGCGCGCAAGCTGCTCAGCTCCAAGCACCTCTTCTTCCGCGAGATGTGCGCCTACCACAACAGCGGCGCCGCCCACGCCGCTCCGCACGGCGGCGCCTCGCACGCGCCGCCGCACGGTGCCGGGGCGGGTGGAGACGCCGCCGCCGCGTGCCTCCACCACCCGCCGCCGGCGCCCATGGCCGCCGCGTCGTCCGCCGCGCGCCACGCGCACCAGTCCCCGACCGGGACCAAGGACTCGTCGGCCGACGTCGCGGACGACGATAGCGAGGACGGCGTCAGCAACAACGACGACGACGATGAGGACGACTATGACGAGGAAGACGACGGCGGCCACATGTACCCCAACCACCAGCGCCACCAGGTCCACCACCACCACCAGAACAACAACCACCGCAAGCGCGCGCGTGGCGGCGCCGACGACAGCGCGGCGGGGGAGGACTTCGAGGACGACGTCGACGGGAGCCGCGCTCGGGCGGCGGCGGCGGGCGAGAAAGTGCAGCAGCTGCAGAGCGAGTTGGAGTCCGCCACCGCGACGGACCCGCAGCAGGCGCGGAGCTGGGTGCGGCGGCGCGCGGTGGAGGTGGAGCAGGAGCAGGTGAACCTGGAGTGGGAGGCGCAGAAGCTGGAGACGCAGCGCCTGCGGTGGGAGCGCTTCCGCGGCAACAAGGAGCGGGAGATGCAGCGCGAGCGCCTGCGCAACGACCGCGCCATACTCGACGGCCAGCGCATGCTGCTCATGCTCCGGCAGAGGGACCTCGAGCTGGACATCGCCGAGGCCAACTCCTCCTCCGTCGACCACCACCCAGCGCAACTCCCCGCTCACCACCACCAGCAGATGGGCTCCAGCCCCTCCACCGCCGGCCACCCCAACTAGCGAAAGGGCAAGCAATCCGGCATCCTCAGTGCCGCCTTTCCATTTCTGGTAGCTGTCAGCAGCATTTTATTTTTTTCGTGGGTAAAAGGGAAACTCTATAGTTCTATTCATAGCAGGTTGTCATGGGTGAGTGTGAGGATTCAGACTTCAGAGTGTTTTGTATAGACTTTGTCAGGTTAATTAGACTCATGTAGTATCCTAATTTACCTCTGATAATTCCATATTTCTTTTGCAACTATACTATTAACGAGTACCTTTTCGTTGGGTGTGGTCCATGATGTGATGAATTGCAAGCTTCTGGTCTGCTAGCTAGGATTGTCTTGCAAGTTGAACACGGTCTTGGCGCACACTATTCCTGCAGTTCGACAGACAGCTTTATTGGCTTTCAATGTGCAGTGCTTTGCCGTTTTTGGAAGAGGGAGACTGGGGGAATAATTCGTGGTAGGCCAACCCAAGAATCCGTAGACCGCACCTGTGGCAGCGGCAGCAGCCTCGCGCTCCGGCACCTCCGCCGCCGGTGCCCACTGCGGCACACCACACGGTCCACACCACTCGTCATGGATTCCAGCGGCAGCGGTGGATTTCCAGTGGCAGTCGAGCCACGAGCGCGTGCTACTTGGTACTTGCAAAAGGCACCAGGCCATGACTCGATTGCTTCTAGAGCGTCCAAGCGTCAATTCCTCAGTGGTTACAGAGTTGGAGACGAGTACTAATTGGAATTTGGAAACAGAATATCAACCATGCTAATTGCTATACTTCTTTTGATCCGAAAGACAAGTATATGCGGTAAATATTTACAGACTATCATTTGTGGAGTATTCAAAAGAAGTATAGCAATTAGCAAGGTTGATAGTCTGTTTCCAAATTAGATTTTTATGTACAATGTCCATAAAATATACTCCTTATCTTCTTAAATATATGCGGTAAATACATGTGCGAAAAACAAATCTAGTTCAACTTGACCGGAATTAATTGTCTATACATCATATATTTGAGAACGGAAACTTTATCTATATATATCGAATCTCTATATATGCAACCTCGTAATTGTATATCTTATAAGTAAAACCATTAAAGTTGCCTCCACATTAAGCCACATCATCAGGGAAAAAAAAATGTTCATCTCCTCACAGCCCATGATTCTACTCATCCACATCACTCCCCTCGTTGGGCCTGCCTAATATCACTATGAAAGGCTCTTTCCTTTGTTTCCCGTGACCCTAGGTTTAATGTATCCCTTAGAGAACCAATGTGCCTGCAAGAACATTACAAGGCATTTAGCTAGTGGTGTGATTGTAAATTGAGGAGGGGATGTAGAGAAATGATTAAATGCAAAATAGAAAGGTAACAAATGATTAATTTAAAAAGAGCAATAACGAAAGAAAGGGCGGAGGACAAGCTGGAACCATGGAGCTAATGGATATTGTGGTCGAATCCTAGCTTGAAATGATAGAAATGAAAAGCAAATGTGATATCTCCACTAAGTTCACAGCAAATAAGATTAGTAAGAAATAATCAAATAAGTTCAATATATATCACAACATAACAAATATGCCCATCAAACAACCACGGCTAATTGCAACCCTTTTTCTTTTCCTCTCCCGATTCAACACATGTTTAATACTCCACAAATGATATCTCAACCAACCTCTAGTCATCTATCGGTGCTCCTGATTATAATCGAGCATAGCTATCTGCTCGGTAGGAGAAGAATACAAGCAAGTGTGCTGATGTCCTTCGAGGCTTCGGGCTTTCCCAATAACTAATCATATTTTTACATTTTGAAGATGCGAAGCCTCGAAGGCATTAACACATTTGTTTATATTCTTCTCATACGAGCTGGTAGCCCTACTCGAGCACAATCCGAAGACACCCATATTACCATATGAGTAGAGTCGAAACCCTTTGTGATCACAACACCCTAGACAAGTAGAGCACATTGTTTCTCCCATGTTAACTAAACTGGACATGGATATGCTCTTCAGCTATCACCGAAATTTATATGCGAGGTTTTTTGGACTGATCAATATTCACTAACAGAAAAATCATCATATCCTACGTGGTGCTCAAATCCATGGTGAGACAGCGACAACACATTTGGTAAATGATGACAAATTATCTGCTAATCCAACATGGTTATGACTCATCTTTATTGGCTTTCTTGCTTACACGTCATTTTGTACGTTACGAATATAGAAGACATGCCTTTTATTTTCTTGATACACAAGACACACTAAATGAGTCACTGAAACGCCAATCCCAATCTATGGTGAGAGAGCGACAACTCATTAGGTAAATGGTGAAAAATTATACGTTAATCCAACATGGCTATGGCTCATCTTAATTGGCTTTCTTGCTTACACATCAATTTTTACGTTACAAATATGAAAGACATATCTTTTTATTTTTCTTGATACACAAGATACACTAATGAGTCACTGAAATGCAAACCACCAACAAATTTCAAGCCATTCTACTTTAGTTCTCTGCTACACCAAGTCCAAGCAAGAAACCATAATGCACATCTTCAACATTTTTAATTGGTTGTATGTGTTGTTTATGGCCCCAACACCTGCTAAAACAACCCATAACAATGTGCGAAAGTATCAACTAAGTTAAATAGATAAAACTGCATAGCCGTACATAGGGTTTGTTTGCTTCTGACGCTGACATCCATCCATCCCAGGCGTTCATTTTTGAGTGCCTAGGGTTGTGATGTGTTGCCTGACCCACGCAGTCACCAAACATGCCAATAGTGCGTAGCTAGCAGCGGGCTAGCTTTGTCCTTGCTTCTCTAGCCTTGGCAATCGAGTGGTGCCCTGCGGCTCGTGTGCGGCTCAGGTACACCAGCTAATTAACGAATTTCCGTCGATGCACATTTCATAAGTAATTTTATATTAGGAGTCAAAGTTTGTGGTTTGATTTCTAAGATATGGACTTCAGGCTTAGAAAGAGGCTAGATGGAGAAGGCGGGCAGGGCATCCTCAATGAAGTCATCGTCACTTCGTCAGCGTGGGCGATTGAGGACCAACAATGAGCGTGCAATGCCGTGTTGCTGCCTCGTAGTTGTTCTAACAATTCGGAGGTAGAAGGCTGACAGTCGTCCGATCTGGATCACGCGGTTATGGGCGTAGACTGAAACGAGCGAGCATTTTTTTTTTCTTTTGGAAGCAAAACGAGCGAGCATTTCAGTCAGCTTAAAAAATGGAAGTCCCTGCGGCCTACGAATGAACTCGTCGTGGAGGAATAATGAACCACTGATGGGCTTGGGCCTACACAACTTACTACTACGTAGACGGCCCATATAAAATGAAACGAGGACCCTATATTCGTGGGCTTGCCGTGCCACGACTGCTCTGTTGTCGCCTCCGCGCCGTTCTTGAGTTCTTGGTCCCGGAGCCTTCCACGCCTTCCCCCCTTCCTCCCGTTCCATGGCGTCCAGGGATCTCCGGCGCCTCCTCGACGGCGCGGCGCTCGTCGCCCGCGAGGCCACCAGGCGCACCTCCGCGCGCGACATACTCAGGTCGGCGCTCCTCGCCGCCACCGACCTTGCCGGCCTCACCAGGGGCACCCCACGCAGCCCGCAGCCCCCGCCCGGCGCAGCACCCCACCCCGCCTCCGAGACCTCCCGCCCCTCCTCTTCCGTCGTCTACTTCACACACGACGACGCCGCGGCGTCCACGCAAGATCCCCCATTGGAGCAGCACCAACCCCCGGCGCAAGAAGGCCCCCACCCGGCGCGAACGCCGGAGATCGTCAACCCAGCCACCGCCGCGTCGGTCGCTGTGGAGCCTGATACCGCAGCGGCGGCCAGGACAGAACCGGAGGCCGCTCCTCCTCAGCCCACGCCTTCACCCTCACCAGCTCCCCCTTTGCCCTCCCCTGCGCCTGTGGAGAAAAGGCGTAGGCCGCGGGAGCGGAGGGTGCCCTCTACGCCCTTTACAAGAGCACTAGGGTCAGTTTATCACGCAATGCTCCCATATCAATTGAATCAATGCATTATTTGTTTGATTATTGTATATGCATCAATCTGAAATGAATGAGGTGATGAGTGAATTTCCTTGTGATGTGCCGGAATTAAGGTTTGCAGGACTGGGTGCCGGGCTCGCATGGGGCACTCTTCAGGAGTCAGCCAAGAGGGTGGTGTATGGCACACCAGTGGATGCAGAGGGCAAGAGGTCTGCACTCTCGCCATTCCTGTCTGATCAGAATGCTGAGCGTGTTGCCCTCGCCCTCTGTCGGATGAGGGGAGCGGCGCTCAAGGTGGGACAGATGTTGAGCATCCAGGATGAATCCCTGGTGCCGCCACCGGTAGTATCTCTATTCTCATGCTAAAACTTGTGGTTAATTATTGTTGCTAGTCTTTTTACATATCCTTGTAATCTATTTCTCTAATTGATGTTGGTCAAACTAATGTAGGTGTTGGCAGCTCTTGATATTGTTCGTCAAGGTGCCGATGTTATGCCGAGGAAGCAGCTAAATTCAGTCATTGATGGGGAACTAGGCCCAGGCTGGTCTTCCAGGTTGAGGAGTTTTGACTATGAGCCGCTAGCTGCAGCAAGCATTGGACAGGTCGGTGCAGCAGAGATAGTTCCCTTGTAGGCTGATAAAATATACCAAACACAAAGTTTGAGCATTCACTATAAGACAGTCAAGCCATTTTTTTAATTAACTATGGCCCTTTTTTTTTTTTGTCTCTCCATCAGGTCCATCGTGCCGTTTTGAAGGATGGATCAGATGTTGTCATGAAAATACAATACCCAGGAGTTGCAGATAGTATAGAAAGTGACATTGAGAATGTTAGGCTACTCCTAACATACACAAATCTCATCCCTAAGGGTCTTTTCCTTGATAGAGCTATAAAGGTAAATCTTTCCTTTTCAATTACTCTAATAATAATTTGGGTCATTTACTCTATTTTTGCCGTCCTGTCAGAATTTTTGACTTACGAATTGCTTTTCATATCCACTGTGTAAGTAGATAAGTTGCAAAGTGATGCACATAGGAGTGTTTCATGCTCTCAATGTTGAACTTTACGAAAATTCAAAAGCTCAAAGAGAATTTATAAATTCTTAAGAATTACATAAAACATGTTGTCCTTTACAACTTTTGAGTAATAAATTTATTCTCTTATGAGTTACATTTAGGACTATGATCATGTGAGTTATAATTCATCCCATGTTTTCAAGGTGTAGCCTAGGCGTCCAGGCACCCCTGGTTGCCACAGGGACGCCTTAGGCTGTAGTGTTGCCTTGTCACCTAGGCGGCAAGGCGCCCTCTGGTCGCCGCAGAACGCCTCACCACCTTAAAAAGTATGAATTCAACTATACATACTGATACGCCATAGTATTTTGCATATCACAATTTCTAATAGAATCTAATGCACCTGGATCAGTGATGCAAATTTTTAAAGTACACATACTGATCACACATTAATATTATGTATATCATAACTTATAATATATATAATGTAACTTGAACAGCGATGCAAATTTGTACAATACAGATCATAAGTTCTGCAACATTCTTTCTATACAGGTGGCAAAGGAGGAGCTTGCAAGGGAATGTGATTATGTGTTAGAAGCAAGTAACCAGAAGAGATACAAAGAATTGCTATCTGATATTGATGGCTTTTATGTCCCTAAAGTCATTGATGAATTGTCTAGTAAAAAAGTGCTGACATCAGAGTTTGTACCAGGTATTTCTAATTTTACTGTGTGATAGTTCATTTCTTTCTCTCTGTTAATTAAAACGGTTTGAGAAAAGGAAATTTTGGTTTCATGTAACCCAGATATTGAGTTGAGATTCCTCTGATCATGTGGTGTTGCTTATGCTTAATTTTGATATCTTAAAGTACCAGCACAACCCGAAAAGTAGGGGAGGGGGGTTGTTACATCGTTCCTTATGGGAATAGTTCTTTCATTATGGATTTTCATAGATAGTTTTACAGCTTTGACCCACTTTTTGATAAAGAATGTCTTCCTGATGAAATTTTGTTATTGAAAGCTACCTTTATATACTTTTCATGTGATAAAAGTTGGGAAAAAACATATTTCAGTTACATGGCAATAGGCTCAGTAATGGTTGAAGAATAAATTTATGAACTTATTTTCCTTAGAAATTAGAAAACTTGACTTAATACTATGCAAGTTCATTTATTTATGTTTCCACTGAACATAGAAAATTGTTTTCCCTGAACATAGAAATGGATTAAAATCTGATCCAATACTTAGGAAACGAGTCTATGTTCACTTGATCTGTAACCTATATTAAGTTAACTAACGTCTCATAGATATGTTTCCGATATTAGCATCAAAATATGTAAGCACATTTGATGTCTTCCTCCGCGCTTTCTTGTCATTTCATTGAGAACAACCTTTTTTCTTTTTCTTTTTTTGGTGAGGATCCTAACAGAGGGATCTACTTGTTTGTATTGCACAGGAGTTCCTATCGATAAAGTCACACACTTAAGCCAGGAAACCCGCAATTATGTTGGTTGCAAACTGCTTGAGCTTACAATAAAGGAGTTGTTTGTCTTCCGATTTATGCAGGCATGTGTCCGTTCTCATACTTTCTGCTAAATCCGTCAGTAGTACATGTGGCAGAGACTAGAGATTGCTTGTTTTATAATCTGCACTCATGAAACATTCTGTCCAATAATAGTGCAGCGCATGTTTAAAACCACTAATGTAAGCTACCATTTTCTGTAGATTTATGCAAGCATGTGTCAATTGTCACACGTTCTGTTAAATACCTAAGTAACACATATGGTACTGGCTAGAGATTGATTGAACATTTATAATCTGCGTCCATACAAAATTCCTTCAAGTGATAGTCTGCAGCATGTGTAAATCCTCTGTATTGTAAACTGCCTTTTCTTTATGTTGCATACTGTGTTTATTATTTTCTCTCACATTTGGTGCAGACTGATCCAAATTGGAGCAATTTTCTCTACGATGATGCTACAAGGCGATTCAACCTGATTGACTTTGGGGCTGCTCGTGATTTTCCAAAGCGTTTTGTAGATGATTACCTACGCATGGTAAGTAACGGTGATTTATGCTCAGTTGTACACTTCCACTACAGCTTTCATTAGCGGAGTTCTTTATTTAAATTGCAAGAAGTTTATTTTCTGATATATTATATATTATTGCACAGGTAGTTGCCTGTGCGAATAGAGATCGGGCTGGTGTCTTAGAAATGTCACGCAGACTTGGATTCCTTATGGGCGAGGAGCCAGAAGTCATGCTGGATGCTCATGTAGAAGCAGCATTCATTGTTGGAGTTCCATTCTCAAAACCAGGGGGTCATGACTTCCGTGCAAACAATATCACACATAGTGTTTCGAACCTTGGGGCTACAATGTTGAAGCACAGGCTAACCCCACCACCTGATGAAGTTTACAGCCTCCACAGAAAGCTGTCAGGTGCATTCTTGGCTTGCATCAAGATTGGGGCAGTTGTCCCTTGCAGGGAAATGCTGTTTGAGGTTTATGAGCAATACAATTTCAGCGATGACAGCTCAGAAGTATTGTCCAGCACTGGATAATAGCAAAAAGTAACACTCCTTAACTTTTCACTGAGAAATCGTCAAATAGTTACAGGTTAGTTTCAGCTCAGTTTTGCTAAAGAGCTTGACAATTACCCTCCATTGAACTTCCGTATCGGAAAACGCGAAAAAATAGTGTCCCTGCCTGGGAAGTGGTTGGATTCTGTTTGGTTGAGATATGCAGAAGTTTGTACAACGTGCCATGTTAGCTTTCCAAGTTTAGGGACCAGATGAGGTTTATTTTTGTAGATTCCATCATAGTTGAAATAATAAAGCCATCAGAATGATATTTCTGTTTGATATGCTCACCACTGAAATACCTTTGGCGAGTAATTCTCACATGATTGATGTTGTATCTGCTTATTTACATGATAGTACTACAATAAGCAATGAGATTCTGGTCCATTTACTATTACTCTAAGCCAACAGAATTGGCTTATATTATTAATTGGTTGAAAGCAGAATAAATACTGGTGCATGTCTGTGATGGGGCTCAGGCTATGGATCTGTGTATCCGCGATGAAATATTGTTTTCGCTCCGTGCGTAAGTTTACAGAGTATTCCCATTGAGGGCGGGTCGGGCATGGTTGAGATTTAGTAGAGAACATATATATGTAAAATGATGCGTCTACCGTCACCAGATGTGGCTGTAGTTTAGTGGTGAGAATTCCACGTTGTGGCCGTGGAGACCTGGGCTCGAATCCCAGCAGCCACAATGTTTTTATTTTGAATTCTTTCAATTTTGTTTTTTAAATTTTCGAGCTAGTAGTATATACGGCCCTCTAACCTTCAGAACGTGCGTATGAACATTGCTACCTGATCTCCCTAACGAATCCATGTCTTTTTCAGGAGGCTCCCTCTGTGCATTGCACCTATATATTAGCTGTTGTTTTCAGCAAAATGTTGCACCATGTGCTGCTGGCTTATCCATATCGCGGGTGACCTCTCAAGCATACTCTCAATAGGCTAATAGCACACGTAACATTGATAGGAGTAGCGCGGATTAACGGCTCAAATCAATGTGAAGAAAAGGCTGGCGCCCATGCCATGCAGCATCAGCAGTAAAGTGGCTTTGGTCCGGTGAGTGAGACGTCGGAATCGGCCCGAGCCGCCGTCTACGCAGGACGACCGATATGAATACGCGACGCCTTTCGGTTGCCTCCAACCACCAGCTGTCTCGGCTGCCTTGCCACACATATTCTGTGCGCACCGAATATCTCATCAGTTCATCAGTTGTGCTCTCTTTGTTGATCCAGCTGATCGATCGAGAGGTACGTAAACATGCATTTCATTCATGGCTGCCAGATGCATGCATGGCTGCCACACACACTGCATACTTTGTTTCCTGCTGCTGCTGCACTGTCTAATCAGATAGCTGGCGAGCTGAATTATTGCAAATTCAGCGTTAATGAAGATATGCATGCAGCGAGTATAGGAAGATAACAATCTATTTCCTCTTTAATGCACGCCTTGCCCGCTCCGCTTTGATTTGATATTTTGATTTTGTGGTGTCCGTGGCCGGCTAGCTAGGTGTGTCATTCCCTTGCTATGCGTGCCTTAAATATGTACGCAGCCACTTCAAGCTCATGTACGCATGTTTTCCAGCATTTTCTTCTGCCTCCTCAACCACTCGGCCGGTTGTTTGTTGATCCCAGGAGAGAGGTGAGCAGCAGAGCAGGAGTGTACCGGTCAATTGGATAGCTAGCACAGCTGAATCGTGGCAATTCAAGATGATAAGAAGGACTGGGATCACGAGACCTTGGCCGGCACTCGTTATTGTTGTTCTTGTCCTCGCCGGAAGCTGCTGCTTCGTGGAGTCGGAGCCGGCGGCAGATGAGGCGGTCGTCAAGGGTGCTAGGCGGAGGAGGCGGGCGGCGGCAGCCGCGCCGCCTGTGACGATGGTGCCTATCACCATCCTCAGGTCTGCCGTCGACCAGGGAGCCGGTATGTATCTTCTTCTTCTTCTTCTTCTTCTTCTTCTTCTTCTTCTTCTTCTTCTTCTTAGACATTTGCGCTCATAACAATTGCTATTACTCCCCTCGAATGATGATGTCGTTACCCAACAAATCTAGTTTAAAACTGAACAAAAATTATTGTCCTAACAACAACAATTTAACACAGTAATAAATGGAATCAAGGTCGTCGATCAATTTGGAATGGACCTGGATTTTGTCGTCGATTCTGATTCTTCACGGAGCACCACCATGCCATGCACGAGCTGGCCGCAGATGGGTTGCTTTCGGCCCACTGCCTACCCCTATCGATATCCATATATCTATCTGTTTTTCCGTTGAGTTTGTTCTCTTGCGCGCACTACAGGTCGCACGCTGCCCTGCCATCACGCACGCTAGTGCGGCGAAGGATGCACGCGCGTGTGGTTCCAAAAGTCGTCGCGTCCGCCGGCCCATTACCCGCTCCTCATTTTGGTTGTTCCTTTCACGGTTATTTGTTCCTTTCATGCTTCTTTTGTCCCGTATCCCTTGCGTGCGTCGTAGGTAGTGCGTATACATATGTGGCGCGGATAGTGGGCACGGAGACGCATGCGTCCAGATACGAATATTGCGGATAGTGGGGATGGAGATACATGCGTCAAGATACGCCATCTGTTTTATACTTCTGCATATATAGGAAAACATATTTGCTTCCATTTGTATCTCGACAATGTCATCACGATAATAACACACGAGTACCACATCACCGTTCACTAATCACAACTG
The DNA here is from genome assembly GCA_007726485.1 of Eragrostis curvula. Classification (NCBI taxonomy): domain Eukaryota; kingdom Viridiplantae; phylum Streptophyta; class Magnoliopsida; order Poales; family Poaceae; genus Eragrostis; species Eragrostis curvula. Next base: position 5,644,318 of record RWGY01000026.1, read on the forward strand.
ATATGCCAATTCTGCATAAAAAAAAAATCTCTGTAAATAAATTTCTGCCACGAAGTGATAAAATACTGTATATTCGAATGCAGTTTGCATGGATGGTACTCCGCCTGCTTTCCATTTCGACCCTGGCTCTGGGGCTGGGAACAACAGCTGGATCGTAAACCTCGAGGTCAGTTTGTTTATGAACGTCCCTTTTAGTTTTTGATGTTACTGAATGTCTGAATCACTATTGATCCGGAGGTGATCACTGGATGCAGGGAGGAGGGTGGTGCAACAATGTGAGGGCGTGCCAGTTCCGCAAGACCAGCCGCCGCGGCTCGTCGGACCTAATGGAGAAGGAGATCCCCTTCGCCGGCATCATGAGCAATAGCCCAGCTGACAATCCTGGTCCGTCCATATATCCGGCCCATCTAGCATATCTGTCCGTACTTCCTAACCTTTCTCGTTCTTAGTAACTGAAAAGTGTACGCTTGCTTATATATATGCAGATTTCTACAACTGGAACCGGGTGAAGATCCGATACTGCGACGGCGCATCCTTCGCCGGCGATGGCTTCGACAAGGCATGCATCTTGCTATATTTCTGACTAGTGAACTATCCCGTGCTTTATGTCACAACATCACTGAGCATTACACTCAGTCAGGATCTCACAGCTGGGAATTAATAGCTGATTGTTTTGTTTCTGGTTTGTTAGGCCAATGGGTTTTATTTCCGGGGCCAGCGCATCTGGGACGCCACCATCAGACACCTCCTCTCGATCGGGATGGCATCTGCAAATCAGGTACATTGATCAATCTATGCACAGCATTACACTCCCATATTTTGCTAAGCATTGGTGCCGATCCATATCAGGTGCTGCTCTCCGGCTGCTCCGCCGGCGGCCTGGCCGCGATACTGCACTGCGACGAGTTCCGCGCCTTCTTCCCGCCTTCCACTACCGTCAAGTGCCTCGCCGACGCCGGCCTCTTCCTCGACGCGTACGTGCATGCAGTAACATTTTTTTTTTTTAACGAATGCAGTAACATTTTGTTTCCTCTCCGGTGCTCACGCATGGATCACGTGTTGTCACTACTTAACCGGTTTTGCTTCCACTGGCGTCATCATTGAGCTCAGCGTGGACGTCTCCGGTGGTCGCAGCTTGAGATCCTACTACTCGGACATCGTCGCCATGCAGAGTGTAGCCCCGAACCTGCCGCCCACTTGCACCAATCAACTGGACGCCACCTCGGTATGTTGTTGCTGATTAATTAGGAGTAACATAATCATAAAAAAATGCAGAAATTCAGTAGTTTACACAGCAGTAACGTACATACATGATGCTGATTCTTTTTGTCTGAACTCCCTGGATGCATGCCTCATGCTTTTTGAATGCAGTGCTTCTTCCCTCAAAATTTAATAGATGGCATACAGACCCCCATCTTCCTGCTAAATGCTGCATACGACGCATGGCAGGTAAATACAGGGCAGGTTTTCATGGACGACCAGTATAAATATTTGTCACCAACAATTCCTCCTGGCTAAAAACTAACACTAACACTAGCAATCTCTGTCTCCATGGATCAGATTCAGGAGAGCCTGGCCCCAAACGCAGCTGATCCCAGCGGCGCCTGGCGGGCCTGCAAGTTCAACCGCTCTGCCTGCAACGCATCCCAGATGAAATTTCTGCAAGGTTGATTATTAGCGATGAAACAAATATACATAGGCTGTTCAGTAAATAATTAAACTAGCCGAGGTTCTAACGATCAAACATGAATGTTCTAATTAAAGCATTTAAACTTGATCAAGTGTAGATTTCAGGGACCAGATGGTTGCTTCCGTGAGCGGCTTCTCCAATTCTAAGAGCAATGGGCTGTTCGTGAACTCTTGCTTCGCGCACTGCCAGTCTGAGCTACCGGCCACATGGAACAACGCACCAGGTGGCTCCCCTGCCATACAAAACAAGGTAACAGACGCCGCCGCCATCCTAGATGAAGCAAATATTTCCGGTGTTGATTTTGCAGCGCGTTTGAACGTGTTTATGTTAATGTTGCTCAGGGGATCGCAAAATCAGTTGGCGACTGGTACTTCGACCGAGCTGAAGTAAAGGCGATCGACTGCCCCTACCCCTGCGACACGACATGCCGCCACATCATATGAGAACAAAGTTTTGCTGCCTGGCCATGTAGTTTCATTTTGCAGGCGGTGTACGTTGTACTACATCATATTAATTTGAAGTCAATTAGACAATAAAAGAGGATGAACCTCCAGTCCCCCCCCCCCCCCCCCCCCCCCCACAAAAAAAAAAAAACAGAGAAATAGTCTAGAATATATGGAAAGAGAGAGAAAATGTACCCTTGATTTGCCCTATGACAAACAGAGAGGCACTGTATTTGTCGATAGAGAGAGAACATCAACTAATTGAGCCTAAATGATACTATCTCATATCTGTCTTTTTCGACAGCCTCTATATTGTGGTTGGCTAAATTAGAAGGAGAAGTGATGATATCTGAACAGTAGTTTCGATTCATATTTTATTATCTCGATTCGATCTGTGCATGTTACTCTATCCGCGCCTAAACCGCATTGTTAATCCTGCCCAGCTAATTTTCTGACAAACTGCACTGGTCTGCATGTTCCTGCTGTAGAGTTATCAAATATTTTTTCGTCTGTGCACACATCGAAGCGTACGTAACTTTTTATTCGATTCCCTGCCTCGTGCTCTGCGTTTATTACTCGTCGCCGGATTAAGCTCCTGTAGTGTGGTGGTTCGTTGTTATATATGCTTGGTTGCAGGGCCTCGCGCAGAAAACCGGTTGGTTGGTGGTTAGCTGATCCAGGGCTAGGGAGATGACGACTGTGATCATCATCAGACCTTGGCTGTCGTCGCTGCTTCTTGTTCTTGTTGCATTTGTGGTTCTGGTGGCCAGCTGCTGCTGCGCGGAGGTCTCGCCGTCGCCGGCGGAGGCAGATGTGTTGGGCGGTGGCGCCGCCGGCGGTCCGAGGAGGAGGCGTGCGGCGTCGGTGATGGTGCCCATTACCATCCTCAAGTCCGCCGTCGACGAGGGAGCCGGTACGTGTGCTGCTGCTGCTTTTCTTTGTTCTTCAGGATGGAGCGGTCTGTTGTCTTAAGATCGACCTGATGCCATTGTAGTTGTCATTACGTTCATTGAGGTTGCACTAGCTCGCACATGGCGGTCACTTTTATTTTTTTATTTGGTTGAAAGCCCGGCAGTTTTATTTAGGATTTGATTGTTTTTTTTTTCTAGTTAAAAGTGGTGAGCATGATAAGAATGAAATCGCTACTTGTTTTCTGGTCGTTTAAAATCATTGTGAACTCAAATTTGAAGCCAAAAGTTTCTGTCGTAGTCATGCTGTTACTGTCCAAGTATCCAGGCTGGAAACGACTGTAGGTGATGGTTTGCGTGCACACATGAATGCTAATGGCCTCTAATTCATCTTCACCTTACGAAATGAGTGTCTCAAACGAAAACAAGGACGCACACTCCCTAGTGACTTTAGAAATGGATGGTATGTGAAGTTGCCGTGCCGTTGCTGCTACTTAATCTCCGAAGTCCGAAGTAATCCCACGTTGTTCATGTGTTGTGATGTCGTTGTTTGTACGTATTCATACAGTGTGCATGGATGGAACTCCTCCAGCTTACCACTTGGATCCTGGCTCTGGTGCAGGGAAAAACAACTGGATTGTTAATCTAGAGGTTAGTTTTATGATACTTCGTAACTTTGAAAATAGATGTGCTTTCCCAAAGTAAATACGTACAATCCGTGAGTACAAGAGAGAACATGCATGACGACCGTGTGAATCGATGCAGGGAGGCGGGTGGTGCAACAATGCAAGGACATGCCGGGGTACCAAGCAAAGCGGCCGCGGATCGTCAGACCACATGGACAAGCAGATCCCCTTCACCGGCATCATGAGCAGCAGCCCGGTTGCCAATCCTGGTTAGTTCGTGCGTCCATCTACCCATCATTCATCTCTAATACTTAAACATAGCAACGCGTGTCTGCAGATTTCTACAGCTGGAACCGGGTGAAGATTCGCTACTGCGACGGGGGATCTTTTGCCGGCGACACATACGACAAGGTGTATATGTATGGAAGAATCTTTTATACAAAAGTTGTCTGGTTTCTTCAGTGCCATTTCCGTTTCAGAAAATTAGGCCTTGTTGGTAGGGATTCTAAAAGTGATTCTGATTCAGATTTTTAGAAAAGCTTGCCAAAGGGTTTTAAACCAAAACAGATTTTGTTTCTCTCATCAAAAAGCACTTCTCAATTTTGTACTAGAATCCAGAATCCACAAAAACATAGATTCTCATGCATTTTCTACTCATTTTTGTTTTAGAATCCATAAGAAAAGCTATTTTGCCAAACATTTTAAAAAGTGCTTCTTGCATAGAAACTATATTTTTAGAGAAGCTATTTTCTAGAGAAGCTGTTTTGTGAAGAAGCTATTTTTTTTTTTAGAATCCATGCCAAACAAAGCCTTAGTTGGCAAATAACGAATTCAACTGCACACCTTGTTCATTCGAAATCCTATCTCTTCGCTGATTTTACTTAAAACTTACTTTCCATGTCTTGATGCTTTATCTGATTGTAGAACACTGGAATAAATTTCCGGGGGCAGCGCATCTGGAACGCAACCATTAGACATCTTCTCTCCATCGGAATGGCCTCTGCAAATCAGGTTCGATACCACATTGTTTACCAGCGAACTACTGACAACAAACGTCTGCATTCAGGCAGATGTTTTATCACTCTCTGTCTCTCATCCTCAATTCGATCATTCATTAACTTTAATGAGTGCATTGCTGATCGATCAGGTGCTCCTCACCGGCTGCTCCTCCGGCGGCCTGGCCGTGATACTCCACTGTGACGAGTTCAGCGCCTTCTTCCCGCCTGGTCGGGGCACCACCGTGAAGTGCCTCGCTGACGCCGGCCTCTACCTCGATGCGTACGTACGTCCTCCAAGCTTGCTTATCTTGGATCACACGGAGCACTCACACAACGAACAATTAACAGATTTTGTGTAAGTGCAGCGTGGATGTCTCGGGGGGTCGCAGCTTGAGATCCTACTTTGGTGACATTGTGGCCATGCAGGGAATAGCTCGAACCCTGCCGTCAGCTTGCACCACCCGTTTGGACGCCACATCGGTGAGTGCTGCTGCTCCCCTTTACTTTCACAATTATTTTGCCCCTACCTACCTGCGCCAAGAGAAAACTTCAGGGAATACATATACCATGCCGTTCAAATTCTATGATGGAAGCATCCATATGCACGAACAAATTCGTTCATGTTGCTGATAAGTTTCTATGAGAACTAGCAAACCCCTTTCTTTGAACCCCTACCTCATGTTCATGCAGTGCTTTTTCCCACAAAATATAATTGATGGAATAAAGACTCCGATTTTCCTGCTAAATGCAGCATACGACTTCATTCAGGTGAACAACTTTTCTCTGTATATGGTCTCACACGATTAAATGTATTGTTGTTACATACTCACATTTGGCGAACACAATTGATGGTTTAGATTGTGCTGAGCCTGGCTCCAGACAGAGCTGACCCCAGCGGTGCTTGGAAAGCATGCAAGTCCAACCGTTCGTCCTGCAATGCATCCCAGATGAAATTCCTGCAAGGTTAAATTGGTTACCCGTATATGGGCCACCTTCGTATGAGTTAATCTTCACCAAACAATGATCTGCATGTTATGAAGTGGTCGTGATACTAATACACTCACATGTGCAGATTTCAGGGATCAGATGGTAGCATCTGTCAAAGGTTTCTCTGGTTCCAACAGGAACGGGCTGTTCATTGACTCCTGCTTCGCACACTGCCAGTCCGAGTTACCAGGCACTTGGAACAACCCAGCAGGTGGCCCCCCTACCATTCAAAACAAGGTAATATCAACTGACAAACGCCAGACAACTAAGATACAAAAGAAACATTATTTCAATAATGAATATAAAGGGGCATATCGGTATTTGGTAACCATTTTCTTAATTTTGCTGCACAGGGGATTGCAAGATCGGTTGGAGACTGGTACTTCGATCGAGCTGAAGTGAAGGCAATTGATTGCGGATATCCATGTGGCAAAAATTGCCACACATCATATAAGAATTCAGTTGTTCATATGGAAGAGTGTATATCAAATTGTTCTGATGGAATTTGAATGCAGCCACTGAGTAATGATTCAAGAACAAATGATAAAAAAAGTTTTTGTTTCCCAGAATTTATAGTTGCTCTAGAAAACTAGTAGCAACATGTTTTTTTTTTTTTCTTTTGACTGATTCTACAGAAAACAGATGTGGATCCATTAAATGAACAAAACATGGAAGACTGATGTTGACCGTTTACTCAGCTATCTATCATTCTGCCAGTTGGCACAACCACTGAATTTTATCTAAATTATATTCCATTCTGGTGCTCATACTATGCAAAAACTGAAAAATAGTGATTTACCAACAAGAAAGAATTATATCACTATACAAAACTGCAGGTAGAGGACCAGAGACTTTTGCTATTAGCAAGTTCTATTCTGTACAACAGGTAAAACTGATGCTATCCATACTAAGAACATATGTTGGGGGCTGGATGCGCTGATTGGATCGAGAATTCCAGGAAATAGTTTCATTTGAAGCTGTGCCCTAGTATGTACTGAAGCCGCTACATCATTTGACACCTGTCACAAAATTGATCACATTTCTCATACACTGAGATGCCAACCGCCACATAGAGGAATGTGCCAATGCATAGATTTGCATATTTCACAAGATCATGATGCCGCTTGGGCAGCACCAAGTTTGTAGCACCCTTTTTGTCTGCTTTCTTTTTTAAACCTTATTTTGAGACTTCTCTCTCTTGGTTCTTCACCACTGGTTGAACTGTAGAAAAAGAAAGAATGATACTTTTAGAATCACAAGGTATGTTGGCTGAAGCATTTCGATAGCCAAAGTAATGATATATGTACAAGGTTATAACAAAAGCAAAGCATGTGAAAACTGAGTATGTATGTGGATTGCTAATGCAAATGATCGGGAAGGATCATGATGATTCAATATGCAAGACAATCCACTAGTAAAACTCAATTTTGTTCTTATGATAGATCTAGCTTACTCAAATTAGTTGACAACATGTCATAAGCGTTTGACACAGCACAAAGGAAATGCTTAATGATAAAATGCAATAATACATTTCTTGAAAGAAAGTTGCAACGGCAGTTCTAACTAATCGGAGGAAATGTTTTACTCAGAAAGTATCAAAATGTAGCATGACCAATGAGGGGATTCTTATGGGACAGGGTGGATGGACAAACCTGATATACAGAATAAATAACATTTCTCCGGATTTGAGCCATCATGTCTAGGAACAGATTATATCCCTCGAGTTTATACTCGATAAGAGGATCTCGTTGAGCATAACCCCTAAGACCAACCGCTTGTTGTACAAACTTTAACGCTTGCAGGTGTTCCTTCCAGAGTCTATCAATATTGCTTAGAATTAGGAACCGCTCAGCTTCTTTCATCAAGCCTGGAGCTTGCTTCTCCACAATTTCCTGGCATACAAGAATAAGTTAAGGAGGAATGACAACTTACTATTTTCTGCGCTCCTGGTATATTTACTTAATAGTTTAACAAGATAATATATTCTTTCAATAAGCAATTTGAGAAAATACCATCTGGTCAGTTAAGACAAATGAGTGGATCAATTTTACATAGGGAAATGTGGATCAATAAAATTCAGATCACTATCATTTTCTTAAAAAGAACCTGTTCTAAACTAGAATACACATTTCAGAAACGGAGGATTTGATTTTGTTTGTTTCCGTTTTTTCTTACAGTAATGCTGTTATTACATGATCTACTGTTCCAGCCAAAATTTAAGTTTCCTACTGAGTTGGTTTTACCCCCGTTCACTAATATAAGAACCACTGACCTATTTGATAGGACTATCAAAATGTGTAGATACTCCAAATATTCTCTTTCAAGATACTATGTGACAGATTTCATAATAGCACAAAGACAAAACTCACAGCTTTCTGGAAGTATGCTTCACGTCCTCGTGTACGGAGATAGTCCCGCAAATCTTCATAGCTTGAACTTTTACTCTCCAATAATTCCGGTGTCAAGTCATCTAATAGATAGCAATACCTAACAGAAAAGTTACAAGAAACATTACAACAAAGGTGACAGTACACCAGTTAACAGATACGCGAAAAATTCTGATTGATAACATATGCATATGTACTATCTGAAACTCACTGTTGTAGTTTGGCTATAAGCTTGGGAAAGTCCCAACTTTCCTTTGGAGTATCAGGGCCTATGTTTGCCTGCAAAGAGGAGAAAGAAATCTTTTATCACTCTTAGTTCAGGGTGTATGTTTGGATGCTTTCAACTCAAATAATGTTAAATAAAATTCAGCTTCACAAACAGCCGTTGGTAACAGATACTAACCTCTAATATGTCATCCATTGTTAATTCAGCATATTCAACAATAAGTGACTCGAGACTATCGGATGCAAGGGCACGTCTCCTTTCTGCGTACACACGATCTCTCTGGCTGTTCAATACCTCATCATACTCAAATAACTGCTTCCTGATATCAAAAAAGTAGTTCTCAACTTTCCGCTGAGCTTCATCTAGGGCCCTAGTTAGCATCTTTGATTCAATAGGAAGATCTTCAACTCTGAATGCTTGCATCAGACCCTAGAAAACAAATTGAAAAATTTAACTTTAGATTTATTAGTGTACCTTACAAAATTTTTAACATGGAAAAGCCACACCAAGAGTACATGTTGAAGCAGCAAGCAATCAAGTGATGCAGTAATTCTGGCTTTAATAGACGCGCTTCTGAAGGTACATGTTAAAATAGAGTATTTAGGGAAAAGACTTACAAGTGTCTTACAATAACGGTTACAGGTATTTTCACTACAAAGTGGATCCAGATTAAAGTTAGTAGCAAGGCATGATGCAAAACACACTTTGGACCACTTTGCTACTAGCTAGTATTATGAGATTACCACATTCCGTTCTTCAAAAATTTGGCACAGACTGGATATCAGTACACCATTCCACTTTTACGACTGAGGTATTTCCATTTACTGAAGAATAACATGCAACCTAGACATATATCCTACTCCGTCAGAAGCATTTAATAAGGTGTACCCTCCATTTTATTTGTTGATGTCCAGACAGCAGGTAGTTCAATTTTGGCTTAAGACTAATGTGCAGACGCCTACAATTTATATACGGAGGTAGTACAATAAGAGATATCAAAAGTGGAAAAACTGCGAGTGAAATTTGAGGCAGTACTGTACTTTTACACAGCGCAGCCAATGGTATTAGTCCCATGTAAACCAGGTACGGAGATAGAGAAAGCAACACAAACCTGTATCCTGTCACCTCCAAAGATCCTGAAGATTTATCCTCTAGACTAAGAAAGAAGCGAGAGCTTCCAGGATCCCCTTGCCTGCCACTTCGACCACGGAGCTAAAAACAGATAAAGAAAATTAATTAAATTTCAACCATTTTCAGCCATGATTGGAGTAAACAGGATTTTGTTAACTGTTTTGTTATCAGCTTTGCCTACACTTGTACCATGGATTGAGTCAAGAAAGGTAACCATTTTGCAATTGGGTGTGGACTTTGCGATTCTAGATTTACATTTAGTATGGCACAATACAATTCAATAAAGCGGAAGATAGATTGGGTTGAACCCTGCATATCAACAGCAATAACTTCAACAGTACTACCTACCTGATTGTCGATTCTGCGTGATTCATGTCGCTCTGTTCCTACTACATGAAGCCCACCTGCCGTAATGACCTGAAAATAACAATGATCTCTATAAGTGCAATATTCAACAGCGGCACATAGAGCTTTAAACATTTCTTTATGATTCAATATAACCTTCTTCTTTTCCTCCTCTGTGTAAACTTTGTATTCATCTGCTATCTTCATGAATGCATTTCTCAAATTCGCTATTACTTCATCACGTGTTGGTCCCTGACATTATAAAGAAACATAATTTAGTTTCCTGAATGGTTTGGGTACGATATGGATAGACAGGAAGCATTTGGTGCAGGAAAAACACTGTGCACGTGGGACAGAGAAATTTCTAACAGAATATCCATTTTAAAGTGTATTTTGATCCAATTGATGGGCTAGCTGCATATCCAAGCATAACTAAATATCTAACAGAACTTCCAACAGAGATGTACCATTTCTGAGGATCGTGCATGTGTACATGACTAAACTACATGCGGTTCATTATCTTAGCGTTTG